>PVHP010021862.1:0-28975 GCA_004024765.1 Zapus hudsonius
GGTGGGAGAGGGAGGAGGGAATGGGGGTACCATCATAAGATTTGCTCATACAGTGTATCTAATTATTGGTAATAAATATAGAAAAAGGAAAACAAAGGTCAATTTCTATTGAAAAACATAAGTTGAAACATAATAAAAGATTTTATAAAACAAAACAAAAATATTAGCTTGATGACCATAAAAGTAAAGTTTGTAGGATATATTTGGCTTCTAGAATTTCACTTGCCATCTATGCTTGTTACCACTGTAAACAATGGGATACTCAGTAATATTTTCACAAATATCTTTCTAATCCTCTAAGTAACAGAAAGATTCCAAAGTGCCTTCAAGAATTTGCAACCTTAAATGCTTTTATTTTTTCTTTTGGGATGGGGTGAAAAGCAACTTAGACAAACCCATATCTCCTTGCTCCCTGTATCTCATATCCTGTTCTGGAGGAAGCCAGCTGGCATGGCGTGAGACCCATGAGGAAGGAATGGATTCCTGTAGGCAACAGCCTTGAGGGCAGAGATAAATCATTGCCTGGTCAAATCTCAAGCAATTGTGACTTTAAGTATCTCAGTGGCTATTTTGTGAGACAGAACCTTGGAAAATCAATCAAGAAATAAATCCTTGTTGATTTAGAGAACTTTGGGTAAAATAAACTCATGCTCAGAGAAGCGATCCTCAGTGAATTTCAAAGTTCATTTAGTAATCATGGCAGACTATAAATTAATTCAAATTACAAGAAGTAGGACAGATGCAATATGTTTTGTTTTGCATCACATTCTCTGGAAATAGTCTAGTAAATCACGCACACCAGGTTTAAAAGACATGTTTATGAGAAGTAGACATTTAAACTAGAACTCCATGCTATTCAATTAATATATAAACTATGTCCAAGCTAGTGAATTTTAATTTATAGGGACTTACTTTTCACATCAGTAATTTCCATATTCAGTCACCTTAATGCCAACTTGCCTAATAAATATTTAAAATAAATTAGTAGGAGGGAAGTGTTTCGCTGATGCTGTTCTACATATGAAAACTGAGACTGTCTTAACATAGTATTTATGTTTATTATTAAGTCACTGTATTTATCATTCCTAGCCATTTCCCTTCTTTGTGGTTCTATTCAACAGACTAATCTGAATCAATTATAAGAAACAAAACACTAAAGAGGACCCACATTTTTTGCCTTCAAAACTCAAGTGCCAGCCAACACCTACACATTAAAAAAGGAATTAAAATTCTGATATCAAAATGATTGTCCATTTTACAAATAAAAAACACTTTGAGGAAGCAAAGAATTCCAGGTAATAGGAAAGGTATCAAAATAATTTTTCAATTAGCCAAAGACGAAGCATTTTATGATAAATAATAATTTGACTTTAAATGTCTAACTTAGTTCCCAAGGGAAGCAGAGCACATTCACAGAGAGCTGCCCACGAGCCAATTTCAACAGCCAATGTTTACCTCGCAGCAAGTCCTGACCTGCCATGGTTTACCAGAGGAGGATTTACAGATTGTCACTGGTGATGGCACGCAAAGACTCCAGCTGCGGGATTTCGGTGGCCCTGGAAGTGAGCCCTGCATCTGCAGGCTCAGGGCTAGCTATCACACGGGCCTTTTAGAGCCATAATAAAACCGGCAATTCATGCACAGTTGTGCCAGATTCTGAAGCCAAGCAAATGAACCCAGGAAGGTTCTGCCAGGACCACGTGCAGCTGGGTTCCAAGAGAAGCAGGTTCCGCTGACAACACCTGCCCTAGATGCCTGCGACCAACGCTCCTACTTCCCTCCCTTGGGAACATACAGCCCCTAATGCAGCCTCGCTTGCCCATGCCAATGGACGAGATAGGGTGCGGACTTTGATATCCATTCAACAACTTGAAGTAAAGTCAGTTTTCATTCTTTTTGCACGAAGGCAAGAATTGTGCACCATAATTTCTCCAGCCCTACTTGTTCAGTCAAGCTGTTGGGACCTTGCAGCCAGTCCTGAAGTGTCTCTGTTTCCTTTGCCCTTCGATGGCCTCTGGAGAAGTCAGCTGCTGCTTCTGTGTTCTGTAGTGTATGGTAAAGGTTTACCTTGTACTCATCATATCATATCCTGTCCTGGGTATGATCGGGAGGGTGGAGGAATTTCATTTCTGCATTTGATGATCAGGTTGAGAGAATTCACTGGCATAATAAATCTCATCTTTTTTTATAACTTGGTGTAGGAAAGTGTGTATCATTCCACCTCTTTCTACTATTTTCCTTGTTTGGAATTAATTTCTCTTTAAAGTGTAATGGCATTTGATCAAGAAACCTGTAGACATTCAAATTTTAATATAAAGCAATGCTTTCTCAGAAATATAAACCGTATTGTCCAATTAGATCTTTACCAAGAAAATGCCTGTTTATTTTGTGTGAGATCAAGGAGGAGTGGTTCTGAATATCTGAACTCTCAAGGAAAAATGAATAAGAAAGAGAGATCTTTGCACAGGAAGCAAGCAAAGACAAGTTTCCATCAGTCAAGGTGCCTACAGCCCCCAAAGACACCATGGGACAGAGTGAGTCCAACAGGCAGTGGAGGCAGGTGTTGGCTCCCACATGCTGGACACATGCTGGACAGAACAAAAATCCAGTGTGAAAAGCCTCAGGTGTCCTGAGGTCTTCGTTTCTCAGAATTTCAAATCAATCTGTTTGCAGATTCTTCTATCATGGAAGCAAATCTCGCCATTCACAGGCATTGATGGTCAATGAGCCTCTCTGAAAGTTTTTCTCTGTATCTGATGAAAGGGTCTGCCTTTGAACCCATGTCAGCGGCTACCATTAATTTTTTCTCGTAAAGTTAATTTCTGATGCTTCTGAAAAGTGAAACCATTGAATCAAATACACTTACAAATTATAGCGAAAATCTTAAATGACATTTATGAGTCACACAAGGCATTAGGCATTGCATCACAGTGATGGGCTGCAACTCCAAGTTGATTTGCGATGAAGGTCTGATGACATCACAGAGGCCTTCATACCCCACTGCGAATTATCCCTGTTCTACTTCCGTTCTTCTTGAACTTCAGTGAAATTAGTTGTGTATCTTAATAATAAAAATGTAAAATTAGAAAATTCAAAGGTTTTTATTAAATGTGAAAGTAGTTATTTAAGTAGGCTACAGAAAAATAAACATTAAATACTAAACCTAATTAAAATAGATAATATAACTAATTGATAGTGGCTTGTCAATAGCATACTGAGAATTACTGGAGCATTCTAATAATCATCAATATTCACACTGGTTTGACTGCTCTGCACATCCACTGAATATTTACAGTATTCTTTTCTTTTTTAAAAATATTTTATTTATTCATTTTCAAGGAGAGAGAGAGAGAGAGAGAGAGAGAGAGAGAGAGAGAGAGAGAGAGAGGAGAGAGAGCACACCAGGGCCACCACCTTGTGGGTCTGGTTTATGTGGGTCCTGGGGAATTGAACCCGGGGCCTTAGGCACTTGAGGCAAGTGCCTTAACCGCTGAGCCATCTCACCAGCCCTCCAGTATTCTTTTGTTAAAAAAGAAAACACTAAACTAGATAATAAAATGCATATGTGGTGCTCATAATATTTCCTTCTAAATACTTATATTTATGCCCAAATATTAGTTCCTCTCACCTGTAGTCAGAAAAGCTTGTTTTTGCAGATGGTCATGATGACTGAAGACTCAAAACTCATCAGAGTGCCGAGAATCAGTGAGTCAGTGCTAAATGAGACATCTCCGAAACACAGACCAAGGCTCAAGGAACATCAGGAAGACGAGACAGAATTCCCGAGCCAGAGACTGGGGCTGAGTGCTGGGGATGCCGTGCTCATGACATGGTCCCTGCACTCATGACTTCACAGTGACTGTCACTAGCTTCTGTCATGGCTGATGATGGGGGAGGGTACAAGGACTTCATTTCTCCCTGAGGAGCTATTGGCAGTTTATGATTGCCCAGGAGAAGATGATTTTTTTCGATGGTGTA
The DNA here is from genome assembly GCA_004024765.1 of Zapus hudsonius. Lineage (NCBI taxonomy): Eukaryota > Metazoa > Chordata > Mammalia > Rodentia > Dipodidae > Zapus > Zapus hudsonius. The sequence goes on from PVHP010021862.1 coordinate 3,979, forward strand.
GTGCTCTGGAAACAATCCCTCACCTATGTTTATGCAGGCTATTATACAGGCTAACAGAATTAAACCCAGTAGCGCTCTCTCTCTCTCTCTCTCTCTCTCTCTCTCTCTCTCTCTCTCTCTCTCTAATCATCAGTGTAGAAGAGGACTTGGGAGGGTAAAGAAATTCAGCAGAAGGGAAGAAGGAAGGAAAAGAAGGCAATGGAGGAGACTGTCTTCAAAATACATGTATAAATTATTAATTTATACATGTATAAATTATTAATAAAACAATTATCAAGCGATAAAAAGTCATAAATTGGTTAAATTTTATTTTATAAAATAATCTTTGACACCATTGTTTTTTAAATTGGTTGGAATTAAGAATGATTAGAAACAGTTATTAGGAATCATTTTTTGTAAAATTACATATTAGAAACTAAAGCTAACATACAAAATAGTATATACTAAATACACTTTCTTAAAGTTTAATTGTACTGAGAAGTTTTCTTGTTTGTTTTTTCTAATGTAAAAACACATTAGTAGGTAACCCTGTCAGATATCTTCTGAAAGCCTATGTTGAATGGAATATTCATTTCTATCTTGTAAATAAAGAGTTGCTTAATCAAAATAATCCAAAGCTACCAACCTTCTGGTGCAAAAATCTAGCATTAGGCTTTGAAGAGTCATTCACATTATTGCATGAATTAATAGTTATTCCTTTTTAGGGCTGAGCGACATTCTATTGTATGCATATCTTTTATTTAAGCATTCCTGTCAATATATATATATAGTGATTATTGCTACTGTACACCTTTGTGTCCAAACATTAGGGTGTTTGCTTTCAGCAATCTGTGAAGCATCCCTAGAAGTAAATTACTAAGTCATGTACTCTTCTATGCTTGACTTGTGGAAGAACGAAGTTATCTCTATCGGTAGCAGAGTATGAGTGTTCTAATTCCCTGTTTGTTCCAACACTTACCATTCCCCATTTATTATTGTAGCCACCTAGTAATGCGAAGTTGTGTCTCATTTTTTGTCAATAAACTTTTAGATAAAATAGAAAAACGATGATCCATGAAAGAAAAAAAAATTCTAGGTAGGGCTTTTAGAAAAACAACAACAGCAAAAACAAAGCAAAAGGCAAAAAAATGTAAATCTAAGCACGTAGGAGGCTGATGCAGGAGGATCAACCTTTGATGATAGTGATTTCCAAGACAGGATGAACTCTGAGGCTCCAAGACTCTGTCAACAACCTAAAAAATGTGATATTAATTAGGAAGATAAAACTCTTTTTCCCTGAAGAAGATAGTTGTGGATAGGATGAAAAGACAAGCTATACGACATAGGAAATCTTTCTGAAACACATATCAGATATAAGACTTAAAGATACCTTAAAGTACCTAAAGATAACAAAGAATTCTGAAAACTCACCAATACAAAAATAAACAATTTTAAAGATTTTTTAATTGCAATAAAAGAATATAAATTAACAAAACAATATGCTCAGTACCATAAGTTATTAGAGAAAACCATTGCAACCAGGATGGCATTCCCTTTTATGCATTACTCTCCCCCCCCCATGGCTCTTACATTCTTTCCACCACCTCTTCCACAGCAATTTTTAAAGCAAGTAGAACAGCTGAACAGAAACCTTACAAAAGTCATGCAGATGTCAGGCAGCTGATAAGTGAAACTAAATGTCACTTGCAATTAGGGAAATGCAAATTCAACAATGAAATGCCACCACAGAGCCATTGGAATAATTAAAGCAAACAACCCAACCAACAAAGCCGGTCGCTGCAGAAGATGTAAACACAAGAAGAGCTCGAGCTCTGCTGCTGGCCATGCAGACTCCAGGATCTCTACAAGCTTTGACATTTTTATCAAGCTAAGAATATCTTGCCATCTGGTCCAAGGCTCACACTCCTAAATAACACCTTGGTTGAGATCTGAGGTCCCCCTCTCCTGAGGCGCTGCCTTTGTGGGAAAGGTGATAAGAATTCTGTTTTCTCTCGGCCCATGGACTTCACATGATCTCTTCCCCAGGACCAAGGTCTCTTACATGGGCCCTTAGACCAGGTGGGTGCACCTTTCCCCCCTTCCTGGGTCCATGGTCTCTCCCTTCCCACTCCTGGCTTCTGAGTAAATAGAATTTAATAATTATCCTTCTCAGTCGGGTTTTATTTTAAATCTTTAGGAAAGCAGACACGAGCTTTGGTTTTGGGTGTGGATTTGAACCCTCAATAATAAACATCCTGTCTCAATTTTTAAAAATATCATTTTCAATAAAAGAGCCACTTGAAGGAAAGACTTAATCCAGGTCTGACTATAAGTACAGAATATAGTAAAAGACAATATTGTGGAAAGTCAGGAGGTTATAACAGTAATGATAATTCACACTGACGGCTTTATGTTAAAAGCACCTAGCAAGGATGTACAAGAGATCTCAATGAACTTATGTGGGAAAATGACCAGTAAGTTAGTAAAATGGTAGTAATTGGATTGCATATAAAAGTTCGTTTTTATCAGAGTCGATACACACATAAAGAATGATTAAAGAAATAAAATACATGTGAGAAGCAAACCTGACAAACGAAAGCATTTCAAATGTCTATGCCTGACCCATCCTTAGGAAGAGAGAACAGAACTTTCCAGTTTGGAAGTGGGAGCTGCGTATCTGAAATTCTTCTACTGAGAAAAGAATGGAAAAGAGTTTAAAAAAATGTTATGAAGACCCTAAATAAGAAATACTGTCTCAGCAACTTACAGTGAGCAATGCTAAATCAAGTCAATCACGTGCACTCGATATGAAATGAAAATGTCATGGTGATCATCGTTTCCATGCCCAAATCACACCTCGGTCCAGCGTAATAAAGTGTCGGGGAGCTCGTACCCCGCATTTCACCAAACTGAAGGCTTTGTCCTAAACAGGAAGAGTTTGAGCCCTAGACACAAGCAAGCGTCTGGAAAGACGTGGCTGAGTAGCCGGGATGGGATTCAGGAACCGAGGAGACACTAGGCCAAAACTCAGGAAAATTCAACAAAATATGGAATTATTTAGCACTACTAAAGTTCCCTGTGTCTGTCTAATTAATGTGCCCATTGTATCACTTTAAACGATCAAGTTGGTGAAGAGCAGTGCCACTCGACCCTGGGTTAGTAAGTGACATCAGTCTTAATTCATTCCTTTCGTTTTGCATTTCATGAAATCAGCTGATTCACCTTTTGTTTCTGTTTTTTCAAGGTAGAGACTCACTGTAGCCCAGGCTGACCTGGAACTCATGACTCAGCTGGCCTTGAACTCAGTGATCCTCCTACCTCTACCTCCCTAGTGCTGGGATTAAAGGCGTGCACCACCGCACCTGGTTATATTTTTCTGTTTGCTTGTTTGTTTGTTTGACATAAAAGATTAAGACGCCCAGACCTTTGATACTAGCAGAGACCAGGGTAGAAGCCCACAGAAAGCAAACTCACACTAAACACAGCTACTATAAACCACACTGCGTCTTTTTCTTTGGAAACATGTATTTTAATGGTTACATTTAATGATATATATTTAAACTATTTTGTTTATTCTCTATGAGTTTAGTTTTATAGGAAACCATGTTTGGAAGTTAAAGTCTTTATGTTGTTCTCAATGGAATCGTGTAAGTTTTGCCTTTATAAAGCCGAGTTAGATGAAAGCGAATTAATGAGACAGTATTCCTTCAAAACAATGACTTTTATCCCATTGAAAATAACCTGACCGTTTTGTCTGTGGTGGGCTCTTCTCATAGTCTTCCTATCCGTCTCCACACTTTCAGTTTGCTCTTGTTAATCTGTCTTGGATCAGCCTATCGATAAATCTGGAGAATAATGATTCGATTTGTGTTTTTAGTGGGACAGTGCAGATGCAGAAGGCATGGTAACGTGACAAGATAATGAGCTGCAAACTTGTGCTCAGCACAGAATTGAATGAAGTAAATGCAGAGCACCTTCACATGGACAAAACTGACCTCTCACTCCACACAAAAAGAAAAAAAGCCACTACTGTCAGGGATGCTGAAAATAAAATGTTCTTTTTCCTTTTCAATACAAACTATCTGTGCAGCCATATGTAAGGCTCACACAGGTGTGCACAAATGACTTTCTTAAAAACGATAATGTCAAGCTATAAAAGGGGGGAGTATTCTTAAAAAAATAAACTCAGTGTAAAATGTATTTGCCAGGGTGTACAAAGAAATAAAAGACTTCCTTGTATCTCATGATTTTAAGCTTTAAAGCAATAAAAAATGTGGATCTGTCAGAATAAATATTCGATGCTTTAGATCTTGTGAGAGAATAATTTGATTTTCCTGAAGACAGAGAAGTTGTGCAGATTAAGTAGCTGGATAGAGCCTTCTGAATTAATGTTGTTCAGAGTCTGAACAGACAAACCCTGATACAAAAATTGACAATTGAAATAGATTTCAAAAGTAATTCATCACCTATGCATGATAGATACCTAGTATATAATATTCAGCACGTGCACATATTATTCATGGAGACAAGCCTGTGTTGCCTTGATCCCAAGACTGAGCTTGAACATTCTGTAATTGTCTCCATAATGCTTCATTCGCACTATGAAAATAGACTTTATGGAAATCATTTGTTCGCCAGCTGACCTGTGGGTCATTGGTTAGTCTCCTTTCTCGTTTCTCTGCTTTATGGAGAGTGCGGGACACGGGCTGGCAGAGGTGGGTCAGCATCGTATGGGCGGTGAAATGGCTCATCTGTCAGACAGAAAACACAGGGGCCTTAGGATCGAGCTCTGCAAGCAGTCTGATGGCCAGCAGACCTAAACTCGTTCACTGTCAGTGCTGGCTCCTGCTCTCATAAGTCACTACAGGCTTCACCTTTCTTTCCTTTGATAAGATCGAAAATCCTGCTCTCACTGAATATCTCCAAAACCCCTCCAGAGACAGTCTAAGAAAAAATGAAGCATTCATAGGAAGAAAAAAAAAAGGTCAAATATTTGATCTTTACTTTCAGGCTGGTGCTCCTTTCCATTTAGAACCCAGCTTCCAGGTTTCTCCTCTCATGAGAATGGTGTGCTTCAGAACGTTCTTCCACAGAGCAGGAATGGGTGGGGCAAAAGCTATGTTTGGGAGACCAGGTCAACAAAGACATAAGGCCCCACGTGACTCCACTGACCATCCAAACCAACAGTGCCAGCCCAGGACAGGCAGACTGGTAACCCTCACCTGGCTGGCAGTCATCCAGCCAGGGCTCAGCCTTCCCAGCATAGGGCAAACCAGGGCAATCCTGAATTCCACTCCTTGGCAGCATGTGATTAGGAAGGGCAACCCCACAGCAGAGAGCCAGCTTCCAGGTGGTGCTGTGAGGACCACGGAAATACAGGGGAGAGAAGGTGTTCTGCAGACTATGCCAGAGGCTAAAGAATTGAGAAAAGAATATTGTTTCTTGAATTCATGGCAAGGCTTGAATAACTTTCATGGCAAAGACAGGTGTGTAATTATATACACAGATATTAGCATATTCAAATGGATCCCACCATAAGGGCCTTGTGCCAAATAGACAGTCACTTACGTAACTGGGAAATTGTAGGCAAGATGGCATCCCAGCCCAGGCTCCTGTCCACTCCAGAGCACTTCCTCTTTAGCACCAGCCCCTCTGTCCCTCTGTGACTTTCTAGATCCCAGGATGGGCTGTAGGGATTCCAGTGACCTCGTTCTTAACTCCACTCTGTCCTGGACCTATGTTATCCAAGTGAACATAAATCGTGACCTAGCTCTTATCTGCTAAATTGCTCAAGCTTAATTGAGTGCCTTTCACCTTTCACGTGGCTTCATGAACTGTGGAAGCAGCGGAGGCAGGAGCAGAGCCCTGGTGCTCTCAAGCAGACTCAGAGCTTCCTAGGAAGTCACCCCACCCCAGCCTGTGTGACCCTGTGCTCACTAACAGGCAAGGAGAAGTGCAACAGACTTTAGTCATTGATGACATCATTCAGTGGGAGTGTGATGAGGAGATTGCAGACATTTCAGTGAGATCAGAAAATGAGTCAGTTAAGTGGAGGCGGCTGAGCAGAAGGTTGACCATTTGGGGGAGGCCATCGATCCACCTCTCCATGCAATCCTTGTTGACCAATCGGCACAGGGCCAGCTTTTGGATAAGAGCTAGAACATATCATTGTATGTAACCCTTGTAACCACCGGAGGCAGAGGTGACACTTCCTGATTAGGAGTTACTTAAATTGTCCCTGAATCAAAGCAGAACTAGCGAGATTCGAGGATAGTGTGGAACATACAGGTGAGAGCTAAGAGGCCATCCATCATGTTATGGAAGGGTGACTCACTGGCGTTAACACAATTTGTGCCCTAGAGAGATGGCACCACATTTGATAAAGTAAGAAGGGCCTTTGTGACCTTCTGACATACTCTCTGGTCTTTAGACATTTTCCGTATTTTTCAGAGAAAGCATCTGAGGCAGAGATTACAGAAAAAGATTCCACACTCAAAGTCACAGAAAACTGTAAAATCACTCCTTATTAAATTGCCTATTGATAAGCTTTTGAGTAATAGCTGCTTGAAGAGACCAATTAGTCTTTCCATGGGAAGAATGCCCTCTACCCCTGGGCTTTTCTTTTCCCTCACTGGGGTTCAGACATGTGGAGAGAAGCTTGCTGTTTAAAATCACCACCTCTTCCCTTCGAATGGACCCCCAGCCTCTTGGCATGATGACTGCTGGATGCACTTGGAGACCACGTTTCCCTGGGAGGCCGGCTCCTGCAGCTCTCCTCCGCTCGCCCTCTGGGAGCCAGACCTTCAGGCCCACGGTTGAACTGCTCATCAAGACAGGCTGAAGAAAAGCACAAAGAAGCCAATTTATCCATTTTTCTGAATCTGGAATGCATGTGGAGTCAAAATTGGTGGTTTGCCTCAGCTCTCCCTGCCAGGATAATTTGGGGTGATATTGCAACTAACCGTTATGTTTAAACCATGCCAGTCACACTGTGCATTTTCAAGACCACATTACAGGGCGCCTCATTTTCTAACATGGCTGAGCGTCTGAGTAAATTTCAAAGCAGACTAGCTTTCATGAATCAGAAATTAACTCATCCTTAATTTTATTGCTATTCAAGGCAGAGAGAAAAGCCCCATCCAGCTTACCTGATTTCTACTTTGATATGATTTTCACCAAGGGTGACATTTTTCAAATACTTTCATGTACTTAAAATATTGTTTGTTTTGCCTTCCTCTCTTATACTTATGTATAAGCATACTAACTTACACATTTGATCCTGGAAATGGATAACCTTGGGATATATTTCTATCTCTTCTTGTTTTCTTTACAATTAAACATGCTACCAGTCCTGGGCATCTTTATAGAAACTTCCAGATTGCCTTCTCTGGTTTTAATATTTGAATTTTGCTCAATGAAATCACTTTTCTGGACATATTTTATTTCACATTTAAATTAGAATAATTAGCTTCCATTCTCTCAGCCCACTTATCCAAAGAAAATTTTCTGAATTAAACATTGGGCCAGGTATGGTGGCACATGCATACAATCCCATTATGTGGGAAGCTGGCGGAGGAAGATAGCTGTGAATTCCAAGCCAGACAGGGCTACATAGCAATTCCTTATTTAAAAAAAACAAGAAATTAATTAATTACTACATGTGATTCTCCCTCCCAGTTGATTTCAGATCATCCTGCACAATGAAAGCTTCTCACACATCGTGTCCACCTTGCTGAATGACCAGAGCCACTGTATTCTATGTCCTGTGAGTCTAGTAAATTCTAGTAATATAATAGTAAATTACTGGGGGCTAGTCGTGTCTCATCTTTCCTGACACAGAAACAGTTATCTTTCAACAGGTGCCTATTGACTAGATAGAGAGCAAGAGTAAAGTGTCATTGTTTTTATTTTTATTTTTATCATGTATTTTACAGAGAGAGAAAGAGAGGAAGCGGGTGTGCCAGGGCCTCCAGCCACTGGAAATGAGCGCCAGACACATACACCACCTTGTGTATCTGGCTTTATGTGGGCACTGGGGAATCAAGCTTGCGTCCTTCTGCTTTGCAGACAAATGAGCCATCTCTCCAGCCCCAAGTATCATTGTTTTACATTACCAATATTTATAAGTTACATTTTCACAGCATTTCTTCTGAATTTTATATGCAGCGTGCAATAAGTTAAAATTTGCCATAGAGTTTAAAATCACAAAGCACTTTTTAATCTTGGTCTTTGTGTGTACATACCATATTATTTTGAGAACTTCATTGGATCCAAATTGCACCTGCTTCATTCTCTTGCCTCCTCCCCTCGTGGGAACTGAGAATCAACAGGACATTTGGTGTCTTTCCTTCCGGTAGTGAACGCGGAAAGATTCCACTCACCTTCACTAGCACTGAAGAATCTGATTTGCTTTAAGCTACTCAAAAGTGTAATATACATAGTTTTTCAAAATCCAAATATCCATGAGTTTTTCTGTTTTAGTGGCAGTTTACAACAAGTTAGTACTATTGTTTTCTGAATAAGCTTAACCACGACACTCTAAAACTAATCCAGACTAAGCAAGTCTAATATAGAAGCCAAGGCTTGCTTGTTTAAATCTAAAATTTCTTCTTTAAAATTAAGTTGAGGCTGAAGAGATGGGTCAGCAGTTAAAGACACTTACTTGCAAAGCCTGAAAGCCTTGATTCAATTCCCCAGCACTCAAATAAAGCTAGATGCACAAAGTGATCCATGTGTCTGAAGTTTGTCTATGTTAGCAAGCAGCCCTCTTCTCTGTCTCACTCACTCTCTCCTTTTCCCCTTTCTCTCCTTGTAAATAAATGAAAAATGTGTTTTACAAATAAAGTCAAGTAAAAATTAGAACATTAATGAAATACATGATTATAATTCTATACAGCCCTGTTTTCTCTATTGAAATACTTCCTAGTAATAGGCAACATGCAGCTAGTATATTTAATGCCCAAAAAAGAAAATCTAAAAAGTAAAATGGATTTTCAAATATAAATTCTTATGTAAGTATTCCATCAATCTGGTGTAATACACCTGTCCAGGAAATAAACAGCTTCTAAAATGCATTCAATTTAGTAATTTTGACTGATATTGGTAATATATTTTGCATAACCATTAGTGCCGGTGAAAAGATTAGAAGTAAGATACTTTCGGTGTTCTTATTCGTGACCTGTTTATTATTGAGAGTTTCTGAAATAACAGATAAGTTCTTGTTTTGCCTATATTACATATAAATTATTGCTCACTCTCTGGAGGGAACTTAGTTGTAAACATCATGACTTATTATTCAAGAATAGGTAATGCTAACTATTCTAACAGCTGAATAATTTTCAACATATTTCTTTCTGACAAGCTAAATGCAAATTTGAATTTAATTGGTACCTAGAACAAAGAGCTGAATTGCAGACAGTAGCAGTTCGAAACTGTCAGCACTTTTCTCATTAACCTTGTTTGTTAAATGACACATCATACTTTTACTTTAAAAAGTAATACTTAAATTAACTTAGGTGCATTTTATTGATTTAAAAATATCCTTGGTGAGCTCATCTTACCAAGCAAGTTAAGAGGGCCATATTCTTTATCGGGAAGTTTGCAAGGCACCTTTGAGAAACTCGAATATGACTGCATGTGCTCATCATAGGCGCAGGTGCTGTGAGGGCTGCACCCAGCCTGAGTTCAAACACAGGTGTACATGTCCAGTGAGGGCCGCCTAAATGGTGCAGGCCAGGAAATCAAAGTCTCAGATTCTCAAACAGAAGACTGTGGCCCTTTGGATCAGAACCTCGAGGGTGTTCCTGACAAGGAGCTTTACACTCTGGGAAATAAGACTTGAACTGAAAAACTTGCTTGATGCCATGGAAACCAGCATTTCTCTGATTAGCTAAAGAACTTCAAGTTTACTCTTTCCCCCTGGGTATCACCTACAAAAAGAAAAATAAATATGTCAATAACTCAGCTCTTAAAAGTAATCATTGTCTTCTAACCACGCATAACCACGCAGTGCTTGATATATGATTGCTCTTGTCAAGAAAAAAAAGGAACTAGGAAAAAGAGGAAAAATTTCCAATCACACAAACACACATGGAGCTCTTTAAAGAAAATGAAGTACTTTGGAAGCAAAAAAAAAAAAAAAAGGTTCAGAATGAAAGGTTACATGGAGTGATGGATTAAAATATTGACAAGTTCATGGTCACCGGCATGGTTTTTCTGTGAGGCATGCAATGAGCTCGGCCTAGGCAGAAGACCACTGCTTTGTGAGACAGGCAATCACTGAACTTTTGGTGGTCTTATAGACAGAGAAAGCTGTGGCAGTTTTCCTGTTTAGGGATAGCCAGTCAGTATTTTCAGCTTTGTTGTAATAATCACAGCCTTTTTAGCAAGCGTCTGTGGTGATATGTAACTGAATGGGTATTGTTTTGTTCCATTAAAACTTGGACACTAAAGTTTAAATTTTATATTTCATGAAATGTACTAAAGAGAAAACTGTTTGTAGTGCATGGGTTGTTAAAAATGTCGGGACTTCAGATAGGTCCATAGCACAGTAGGGCTGTAGGCGAAAGAGACAACTTTGGAGGCAGGAATGGTTCCATGCATATTATCAGTTTCTTTTTCAGGATATTAGTCCAAGATTTAAAATTATTTGGCATGCCATTTTAGACAGAACAGTGTGCAAAGCAGAGAGGGGTTTTCTGGTAAGAGTGAGGCATAGCCCGGGTGTCTGTGGAGCTCCCATGAACACTCCAAGTTCTAAGCTGAGAACTTTGGGATGTGTTTCCAAAGATCCTAGCACAATAACCTCGTCTTCCTAAGAATTAAGAGTTAGTCTCTTCATGGAACAGAGATAGGTGATCTCCCAGGATTTTATACAACATGCCCAGAATGCTAAAAGCGAGAACCAAGAGAATTATGAAAATAATAGCTGTAGACCCACCTCCAAGTGAGGGAAATACAGATGTAACTAGCAAAGATGTTGACACAATTGTAATAAAGACATCCAAGTAAAGAGTTAAATAATTAGAAAATTAGACAAGGAAACATTAAATTAATATTTCTAGCTATATTCCCATATAAAGGTTAGTGAGTGCCATAAAGTAACACATGCATACAGAAAAACCAAGTGTGCATACATGCCTAAGACCAGAATGACCATTTTTGACTTTGATTTTTTTTTTAAACATTTGAAAAAAAAAGGAAAAAAAAACGATGGAAGAGAAACATTCATTCTAGGGAGTATTTTTCTGGTTGATTATAATTTTTTAGAAAGGTTGTAGACTTTTCATATTTTCTTTTTCATGTGGCAAACATAATATAGACTTATCAAGGAGATGTTTTTTCAAAACATTATCAGTTATCAAATGGATTTATTTTCACATCTGTAGAACCTAGAGTGATCTCATTTCACATTTCTGATATTGATAAGTTTCTAAATTGATAAATTTCTAAATTTCCTTGATGCTGGCATTTACTAAGGTTTCCCATGCTTCCTAAGATTAACCTTACATTTGGTTTAATACAGTTTTCTGTACAATTTTGTTGTTTAATTAAATAATTTAATCTCTATTACTTTTTTCTACTTACTTTTGTTGACTTGATTTCCCATATGTTTCTAACATTGAGGACAGGATGGTCGAAGACTGAGCTCCCGTCTTTGGACTTTTCTTACGTTATTTAAAGATTTAAATTTTCCTTGGACTTTATTTTTATTATTTTCCACAATGTTCATATGTATTGCCATCATTATCTTTCTGCTTAAAATGTTTTCTAACTTCTGTTGTCATTTCTTCTTTGACCCATAGGTTATTCGAAATATGTTGTTTAATTTCTCATAGTTGGAATCTTTATAATTATCTTTGTGTTATTTAGCTTAATTCTTCTATGATCAGAAAATATATTGAGAATAATTTTATCCTTTGAATTTTGTTTAGATTAAGATCCAAGAAATTTCTCATGAAGTTATGAAATAAATATACCTTTGTGGGGCTGGATTTATGTCTCAGCAGTTAAAGCACTTGCCTGCAAAGCCTAATACCCACATAAAGCCAGATGCACAAAGTGACACATGCATCTGAAGTCTGTTTGCGGTTGCAGGAGGCCTTGGTGCGACCAGTCTCTCTCTTTCTTTTTCTCTCTTGCTCTCTCCCTCTCTCTGTCTTTCTCTCTGGATTTAATGACTCACTTTGGGCATCTGGTTTACATGGATATTGGGGTATTGAACCCTGGGTTGTCTGGCTTTGATAGCAAGTATTTGTAACCACTTAGCTATCTCTTCCGCCAAAGGATGCTTTTTCATTTACAAGAGTTATGAGATGTGTGGCTTAACAACTACTAAAATGATTGTAGATATGATGATGATTTACATTATTTATGTTAATGATGACATGTCATATTCCACAGGCAGCAAACATAGTTTTAATCACCATATCTACCCTGTAGATGGACCTCATTATGAGGAAGTGTTTCTTGATCTCTAATATTTCTTACATTAGATCTCTACATTGGTACTAGATTTGTTCTACAAATTTGGTTACTTCAGTTTTCATAGCATAAAAATTCATTTTCAATTAAAAAAATCATTTCTTTAATTGTGAGAAGAGAGAGAGAGGGAGAGAGAGAGAGAGAGAGAGAGAGAGAGAGAGAGAGAGAGAGAGAGAGAGAGAGAGGCCATGCAAGTGCCTCTTGTGGCTGCAAATGAACTCTGGATGCATGTGCCACTTTGTGCATCCGGCTCTACCTAGTTCCTGGGGAATTGAATGTGACCAGCAGATTTTATAAGCAAGCCCCTGGAATCACTGTGCCACCCTTTCAGCCTTTATTTTCAAATATTTTGCATTCTCAATTTTTAAAAACTCTTTGAGAAGCAACACAAACATTTTTGGTCAGGTTATAACCTAGTATTTTAATGATTATGTGATATTTTTTAGATGACATATACCAGAAATTTGAAGATACAGCTACACTCAAAAATATTTTAATAGCATACAAAATTTGGGATTCATTATGGTCTCTTTAGACAACGCTTTTCTTCTCTTTTCTTCCCATCCCTTGGTGCTCATCCTCCTCCCTCACAATGGTCTCCCTTCTGCTGTCCTGTTCCAGGAGGCTTTTTGCCCTCCCACGTTCTCAAAGTCTCTAGTTCTCTCTCAAGGATACTCTCTCGTTGGGGTTCTTGTTGCCAGTGAATGGATCACTGCTTGTCTGAAGAATTCAAGGAATGAAATCTGAAGACCAGAAGATAAAGTTCAGAAAAATTTCATTATAGCTTAAAGCATTAGGAAGCAAGGTGGTGCCTTTACCCAGGGAGCCAAGAAGGGGTTTTGGAAGCCCATTTCTAGACTTGGGTCTAGTTTTGCATGGGGACTGGCAGAAACCAGATTCACAGATCTCTAAAGAAGATTTAATGTTACAGCTCTCTCTAAAATGGAGCAATATTCTCTGAATCTTGATTCTCTAGAAAGAGCCTTCTGAATAGGGACAGGAAGGGCTCCCTAAGGGAGCAGAGAGATAAGAAAAGGCCAGATCCTTCTGACATTTGTGACCAGCACTGAAGTGTAATGACTTACATTCTCTTCAGGCCCAAGGGCAATTCTGCACTTAGCCAAAAGAAAACCATTCACTTTGGGGTTCACCCCTAAGCTATCTAGCTATCTGACTCTTATCATCACAGTCTTCTGTCTCATGGTCTATGCTCACCATCACAGTTCTTGATGTATACACACACACACACACACACACACACACACACACACACACACACACACATTGAAAGTCAATACTCATATATGAGTGCTAACATGAGATTTTTGTCTTTCTGGGACTGGGTTTCCTCACTCAGCATAATTGCTTCTAGTTCCATCCATTTTCCTGACAATTTCATAGCTTCATTTTTCTTACCAGCCAAACAAAATTCAACTGGATATGTGTAACACATTTTCATGATCTGGACAATTATCTTGGTTGGTTCCATGTCCAAGCTATTAGGAACAGAGCACAGTCCTCTGGGTATATGCCCAGAAGTGGTGTGGTGGGTCATATGGTGTTATTTTTATCCTTTTGAAAAAACTCCACATTGATTTTACAGTGGTTGCAACCAGTTTATACTCCTATCCACAGTGAATACAGCCCTGCCAACATTTGTAGACATTATTTTTTCTTGATACAATCCATTCTGACAGGAGTGAGATAAAAATCTCAAAATAATTTTAAGATTTTTAATCTAAATCTTATTATTTATTTCCATTTTTCAAGTTTTTACATTAATATACTCTTTTACCATTTTGTTTGTTACTTGTTTCCATTAATTTAATATTAATTGTTTTGTTAAATTATGTATCATTTTAAAGATCAAACTGCATCTGAGAATAAAAGCATATATGACAACAAAATAAATATTATTGCTCAATTTTGAGAAATCAGTGAAATTATTCTGTCAGAAGAAATGGATTTGCATAATAAAAATGGTGATATCAGGATTATTTTTCTTTACATATGTTTTCATTGGATATAATATAAAATATAGTGGTCCAGAAAGATACACAAATGAAAATATGAACAACCAACACAGCACAAATTTTGGAATAATACAAATATAAAAGTTCCACTAGAGAATAGAGTAACTACATAGTGAGACATTTGCTTACATACCAGTTTATGGCAGTGTGTAACTATTCTCTAGCTATTTGCAGTGAAATTGAAATATACATTAAATATTTATCTTGCATCCATTATCTGAATAACTAACGAGCATTTTCTGAATAATTCTGAATAATTAACGAGCAACAATCGTCAGTGAGACTTAGAAGAGGGGGAATGGGGTAGAAAAGCAGAAAATTGAGTTTCATTAGATGATCCAACTGGTAGTTTTTTTTAATCAGGTATATTGAAAATCCATTCCAAAAAAAGACCAGTAAATTATTCTGTGAATCTCATTTTTTAAAAAAATAATTTAATTGTGGATGCTCTTTTGAAAGTTTTCTAATGCATGCGTATTACTAAATACAATCAAGCTTATTTTGACACTAAGAAGATGGTTGCCCACTTAATCCTTTCAGTAAATAATTTTATATGAAAAGATTTTGGGGCCTGGAGAGATGGCTCGGTGGTTAAGGCACTTGTTTGTAAAGCCTAATGACCCTGGTTTGATTCCTCAGTACCTACATAAATCCAGATGCACAAAGTGGTGCATGCATCTGGAGTTCATTTGCAGAGGCTGGAGGCCCTGGCATGTCCATTCTCTCTCTTTCTTTCTCTTTCTCTCTGCTTGCAAACAGCAATTTTTTAAATGATTCTTTTTTATGAAGTAGTTTACGTTTTTTAATTCATACCTGAGGAATCTGTATACATTTGGAATGAGTTTCATTAAAATCAGCTGCACACATGGTTCAATCTGTAAGTAAGTACTCTTACCAAAGTAATCCACATCAAATGCAGTTTAATGAAACAGAGTTCCTGCCGCAGATTAATTGGAAAGTGTTTAGTTGTTGTGTTTTTTTTCTAAATCCTGCCATAAGTTCTACATAGCATCGAGATACCCAGGACTGCAGAGAAAATTACCCCGTGAGTATTAGTTATGCCATTCCTGTTGAAGAAGTCTGTGCTGTTAGCATTGGAATTTGTACACATCCCTAGAAGTCATCTGTGTGAAATCTTTTCTTGTGACAAGAATATAGAGGCTGTGCTTTCACAGAAGTGCTCTGTGATTTTGCTTCTTCTGGTTGGTTCACAGTGGTCATCTGTCCCAACTCATCTGGGCTCCATTTCTTCCCTTCTATATAATACAGCTAACACTACTTTCTTTAAATTGTGAAAGTTAACTTCTTTAAAAAGTGAGGTGTTATTTGCCCGAAAGGTCTTACCATAAATCAAGATATGAAATAAAATAATATAATACAACAAACTAATATATAAAATCAAGGGAAATAAATGTTTTGGAGTTAAATAAATGAAACTGAAACCTAACACTGTGGCCAGTTCAACATACATAACAAAGAGGCCGTGGCCATTTTGATTTCCATTATTAACAGGATGATATGCCATGTTATATATTAAAAACATCCTCAGCCTCCAGCTTTCATCCCCCTAGTCCTCTGAAGTGACAGTTTCTCTCTCTGTAAATATTCTTAAGGTGTCCGTGGAAATTACAGGTAAATTTATCCGTGGAAGGCATGGCCAGAACCAGGACCCAAGTGCAGTTTGGCCTCAGCCAAAAGTTTGGCCTCAGCCAAACCTCAGAATGCGCAGTCTGGAAGAAGCACTAATTTTAGTGTGAATGACCTGCTTCCTTTTCAACTGTTGCTTGTTGTAATAAAGGCAAAATGGTCCAAGTTTAGATACGCTCTGGACCTCCTTACCCAAGATAAATCACTGAATTAAAATCAGTTCAAATGAGTAAGTGCAGTCCTACTCGTAGGTCTAATTATCTGCAGTCCTCCATCTGGGGTGGAAGCCACAAAGCAGCATTCTGATTGGACATTTGTGATGGAGTCGGTGCGGTACTTTGAAATAGCGCACCATGGATTTTGCATTTGTAACTCAACCGCATCCTGTGCATGTATGGGCCCAGGAAGCAGACCTAGCCCATGAAGCACGAGTCTGCACCCCATGACCCTGGAGAATGTTGATGAGCAGGATTGGAGACCTGGGAGACAATTATCCAGGAATCCTGTGTCTCTGTGTCCTGAGAGACAGGGACTAAGGGCTTTTGACTCCAGGTGAGTTCTGCAAAGATCAGTAAATAACCTTGAAAGAGAGAAATCACTTGTCTCCAGAGATATGGGCAGATTTGCTTAGACGGTTGAAAGGGAGGATGTCTTCCCATAACAAAGAAAAAGCATCCTCCCTACCCTTCCAGAGTTCCTCCCTAGTGAAAGCTCCTTGCATGTGAAGACACAACCAGTTCTTAGGGAGCCCAGTGGGAATCAGGGCTCAGGAAATTGGCACCAAAATTGTTAATATTCTGTCTCAGGCAATTGTGAGTAATATACAGCCCTTCATCTCTGGCTCAGGGGTCTCCGAGTCAGAAACTTGCAGTCTTGAGTTGTTAGCTTATCAGCAAAGGAAAGTTTCTGTGCCTTCAGCAGTTGACAAGAACAAGCCAGGTAGGCTCTGCAAACTCACAAAGGGGAAACAAATCTTCAACTCTGAGTTTGAAATTTGATAAGTTGTGACCTGTTCTCAAAATCTACAACTTTTATTTTAAGAGACAGACACCATCAAAATACAAAACGAACCATCTTTTAAATTGAATATTGGAGCCGGACGTGGTGCCTTTAATCCCAGCACTCAGAGGCAGAGGTAGGAGGATCACCATGAGTTCAAGGCCACCCTGAGACTTCACAGTAAATTCCAGGTCAGCCTGAACTAGAGGGAGACCCTACCTCAAAAAAATTGAATATTGGTAAAATTAAAATAAAAAAACTAAGCATAATTTTTAATTTCAATCAAAAAAGGGAATGTGCCAAATTATATTGAAGTGAGAGAGGAAATTATGAAATTGTTAGTAGGTAAAGCTTGAGGTCCTTTTGTTCTTTCATTCAACAAATATCTGCTCACTGTTTCACTCAGTATTTGCCTTGTCAGTGTATGAAAATTACCAGATACTGGCATAAATATTCTAGCTGATATGTGTCTTCTGTAATTTTCTTCCTAAGAAGTAACTACCACTACTAATACTTATAATTATTATAGGTTACAATCAGCTGTCAGCCACCTAAGAGCTAACATTTCCAAATACATACATCAATGCACATTATGTCAGTATGCAAATAAAATTTTAAAAACCCAGTTTTTTCAATAAAAATATAAAATTAATACCATCATATTACCTATTCAATTTATTATTGAAGCCATTTCCAAAAGTAAAGATAAAAACACATATCATTTTACACACTAAGATTTTACTAAGTTCAGCTCTTGAAAGTCATTGTAATAAAATGTATGGCCACCTAAATGTGTTACCATAAAGCATAGTGTATAGCTACACAGTCCTAAAAATAAAGTGTCTTATAAAGTAGTAAGATTTTCAAAATAATTAGATATTGTAGTAAAGGCTGAGAAGGCTAGGATAATAGATATCCACTCTTTAAGAATATCTGAGACGATTCTTTGTAAAGAATACAGCCATGAATGAGGCGTTTATGTACATTCTAATATGGAAGGCTGGGCAGAAATGTAAGAAAAGAATGTTCTATGGAATATCAGAAGCTGATAAAAGCTTGAAGAAAGAACATTAGGAAAGGAGTGGGGTTATAAATGATGTTTGGAGAAGGGCACTTGCTCCAAACCAGTCTCCTGTAGAATTCTGGTAAGAGTCACCCGAAAGGAAGACTGGCTTGCCATCAGGAAGGATGAAACGCCATGAATCCTCAGGGGAACGGTGGCCGATGGGGGCAAGATGATGCATTCATAGCATTTATTGACCTTGGTGTTGCTTGTTTAGGTTTTAACAGGCCAGTGAGCAAGAGGTCTAGAGACAGGGTCTCTGTGTAATCCAGGCTGGCCTGAAAAAACCCAAACTTTCTGCCTCAGTGTCCCCGCTGCTGGGATAATAGGCATGTGTCACCATGCTTGGCTTATCATTTCAATTTTATTTAGAGTTACATGCACAGATGAATCACGAGAAAAGACATTCATTTGGACCATGGCCAGAAAGTCACTGCATTAATAATGGAAGGAAAAGCATGTGAGTCTGCTTCATAAGTGCTTGCTCTCAGTATTACCTTCTCTGGGGGCTCGAAGTCTCTACCTCCTTCAAGACTCTGATACCCCAGTGACTCCCCTCATTCCCAGACAAGTATAAGCCCCTAAACTCATTGTAGACTCAACTATTTTTACACCATGACATAATCACCTCTTTATAGAAATGTCTTTACTTATGACTTTTCCTGCCTCATACTTACCTGCCACAATACATTCTCTTCGGAGTCAGTATCTCGCTCATTTTATAGCTCCCATCGAGCTCAGAAGTGTGATCCTTCCGCCAGTCTCCCAAGTTATGGACTTCACAGGAATTCCCCACCATGGTTGCCCACAAAATATTGGCAAATAGACATAGAGAAAACATAGAAACAATAAGGGTTGATTTAATATGAAATCATATTTATGAAATGTGAAAATCTATTTTAAGACGCTTCATTTTTAAAGAACAAAGAGAAGCATGGAAAGAAGAGCTCTTTCAGGTGTCGGCTTTATGACAGCTGTGTGGGAGAACATCTGTAATCCCAGGACCTCAGAAGTGGAGACAGCAGGACTGGGAACTCAAGGGCTGAGATGCACAAGTTCAAGGCCAACTTCTGGTACAGAGAGGTTACCAATGGCTGGATTCTGAACTATCCCTCATAGGCCCATGAGATTCAACATTTGTTTCCCCATTTGTGTTGCTGCTTTGAGAGGCCCCGAACCTGTAGGCAGCAGGGGAAACAGGCTGCGAGTGCTGCCTTTGAAAGCCATGGCTCACCTCCAGTTCCTTCCAGCTCTGTGTGCTTCCTGTCTGCCTTTGTGATGTGCTCAACCCAAAGACCCTGTCACTGAGGACCAAGGTGCTTGACGTACATGCCTTCTCTATTTCGATGGACCCTATCACCTGACCCATGGGCCAGAACAAAGCTTTCCTCCCTTAATTTGCTTCAACAAGGTATTTCATCTTAGGGAAATCAAAGAAACTAATATGGGGGGTGGATCTTGCCTCAAAAAAGCCAAATAGAAACAAAATCTAAAACAAAACAAAACAAACAAGAAATCATCCACTTTATACAGAGAATGTTCCTACAAATACTCACCACTCTACTTTATGTTGTTGGAAAACCAAGAGTTTTTACAAGGTGCTTGTCACATTTTCCATGTGAATACGACTTTGAAATTCAAATTTGAATATTCAACTTGCCTTATTTCTGTCCCAATGCTTGGTTTATCGTCACCCTCAAATTAAGGAACAATGGAGGAGACCGAACTGAGAGAGGTATGTTCTGAAGGTTTTTAATTTATGAGTTTGCAGAATGACCGTAATTGCTGGATGGAAATGAAAACTTGGCTCAGAGAAAAAGACAGAGGGAGGATTTCTTGTTTGTATGTTTCATACCTGCCCTTCGAGGATGAAGTGCCAGTTTTCCAGTAGGTCAACTCTCTCTCTAAAGGCCACTTTTGACAGTGTGACCACTCATGTCAAGTCAAGGCAGAGAAACCTGAAGGGCTTTTTCTTGACTGACAGCCTTTTAAAGGCTGACATAAATCTAAGCATGCTGATAAAGATTGTTTGAAGCATTAACTTGCTTTGTGCAGTAAGTGAGAAAAGAAGCTTTATAGACCTTCGCATCAACTCTGTTAAAGTTGTAGGACTTTTGTTAAAAAAATCTGAAATTTAAAAGTGTGAACCAGTTCTTCTTTTGTTTCTTTGTTTTGTTTGTTTTTTTACTTTTAAAACAAACAGGTTTTCATAAAAAATAATTTGACATTAACTTACCTAATAGAGGTGAAGAATTGAAAAAAGTGGATTTATTAATAGCTGTGTGTTAGCCGTTTGATAATGTGACAGGAGACTTGGGAAGGCAATATAATTAAGAGGGGAGTTTATTTTGGCTCACAGTTTTAGGGTTCCATACCATGCTTCTGGGCAATGTTGACTCTGGGCCCATGAGGAGACAGCATTGTGACAGGGGAAGGAAGCTATGACTGAGGAATATTTCCTTTTTGGTGGACACGAAAGAGCTAGGTGGCTCCGGCAGCTGTCAGAGTTCTCTCCAACTAGTACTGCTTACTGGAGACTGAGTGTTCAACACAAGAGCCTGGGAGGAATATTCCATATGCAAATCATAAAGCGCTTGTATGGGACTTAAGAGCAATTTTCTTGAAATAACCTTATTTCTTCATAAATGTGGTTTTTTCTTCACAGGATCAGGAAGACAATGCTGGGGAAATAACTCAGTGCTGTAATGTCTGCCTATGAGGGCTCTGCTGTCAACCCTCAACACTGCAGAAAACAAAGGTTTTCAGTGAACCTAAGTTTTATTAATTTTCTCTTAGTAACTGGGAATGGTGCATATAATGGAAAGTCCCAAAGAAGTGCCAAACCCACTTCCAAGATGGCTACAATATTCTGTTCACCAAACAGCATTTTTTTTATAGTCTCTAGAAGTCTACATTTTTGTCAGTGTTTTCTATTGTCAGGTTTTACCTTTCATATTATTGATTTCGTTATGGATATATTTACTTCTCACTTGTGTACATTTTGGGGAACTCATCCAAATCGCTTGTGTGTTTTAATATTTGATTCATTACTACCAATTTGTAAATATTTCCATATATTATTTGTAAGAATTATTCATCATGTACATGATTTGTAAATATTTACTCCCTATGTGCAACATATCTCAGAGCAAAAATAATTAATAAGTTTTCATTCGCCATCATTTAATAGTGATTGAGATATTGCCCAGCTCAAGTCTTTAATGATTATGGCCGAGTTTCATGTAGAAGTTCTGTAGCTCTATGGCTGATATTTAGGATTTACCTTTAATTCATTTTTGACTCAAGTTTGAGATGAAGAATGGCTTAAGAAATGAGGCTCGGGCTGGAGAGATTGCTCAGTGGTTAAGGCACTTGCCTCCAGTGCCTAAGGCCCCGGTTCAATTCCCCAGGACCCACATATGCCAGACCCACAGGTGGTGACCCTGGTGTTTCCTCAATCTCTCTCTCTCTCTCTCTCTCTCTCTCTCTCTCTCTCTCGCTCTCTCTCCTTGAAAAATGAATAAATAAAATCTTTTTTTAAAAAAGAAATGAGGCTCATTTTGGTAAGTGAATATTGAATTTCTCCTGCACCATTTCTAGAAAGTCTTGTAAGTTCTTCAGAAATCAAGTGACAATCTGCTTCTACCTCCTGAGACTCTAGCTTATAGACATCCCCCTATGCCCAGATCTTACCTATCCCTTATTATTCATTATTCTATTTCTTGAGTCTGGTATACTTTTCTATCTTTCCACTACCTAAAGGGGAAAGTTGTTGGCTGGAGAAGTCTTGGGTGAATGTCTAACTATAGCCAAAGCTTGCCAAAATAAATAAATAAATAAATAAATAAATAAATAAATAAATAAATAAATAGACCCATTGGAATCTTGCCAAATTAGCAATGTTTGTCTCATTTAAACTACACTTATCTCACTCTCTGATGGAAATTCTGTTTGTCTTTTTCAGAAGGCAATGAGAGATCCCTGGACAACCCAATTCCACCAACAAGCCATGGGATGATGGCTGACATCCTGGCCCGAGATGAACCAACCCTGGCCTATCATGTAGGCCCCAAATGAAACCTATGAGAAAGCGGTGAGATAAACAAGAGACCAATCACCACTACAAGTCAGATGACCCAGGAAAGATCAATGGAGACAAACACCAAAGATACCCAACACAATCCAAAGCAGAAGTCCAGGGACACTTAAGATCTCAACAATAAAGCAGACTTAAAACTCACCCACCATGACTCAGGGAACTGAGCGGAAGAGGAAGAGGAGCAGGAAAAACACAAGATCCATGGTGGGGGAGAATATCCAAAGACATTGCCCCCTTCAGCAACAGCACACAAAGCGGGGTGGGTGGGAACTGACTACGTCTTGTACAATTCATAACCCCTTACCCTATGGACAGTATGCCCACAGAGGAGGATCTCCTGTGGATTGGGGACAGGGAGGAGGGAAATCGGGGTACCTTCATAAGATTTGCTCACAATGTATCTAATTATGGATAATAAAGATATTTTTTTGAAAATTAAAAATAGAAGTTTTTTTTTTTCTTTTTAAACCTCTCTGACATTACTTTTTCTAGCTGATGAAAGTTTCTTTCCAAGATTCTGTTGGCTATAAAACTTGAGGGATCATTGATTCTTGTATGATCACTTGTATATGGCAGATCTGTCCTCAGCTCATGGACATAATAGAATTTTAATATTATCTCTATTGCTCAGGATTACCTCCAGCCCAGCAAACACCTGCTTATTGTTAGTCCTCAGGTGGTTCCTCTGAATAGTGTGCTGACTTTCACATTGTCAGTGCAAACCAGGGTCTCTTAAGAACTGAGTCATAGCTGGCCTTGTCCATGTTTAAAGAAATCAAAAAGAAAGAAAAAAATAAATCAAAAAGAGAAAATAGATAAAAATATTGAATAATAATATGTGATAAATATTTGAACATACCTTTCACATATTCCTTTGCGTGCATCCTGTTTTCCACCAGCTTTCTCTCTTTAGCATTTCTGCATTGAGGGCATTAGAGACTGAATTATTTTGATCTCTAGTTATCATAACTTTTAAATTGCATCATGTAAAAGATTTCCTCTCTAGTTTACCAGATATTTTTCTTCTTTCCTTCCTCCTTCTTTCCTTTCTTCCTTCTTTTCTTCCTGCCTTCCTTCCTTCCATTTTCCTTTTTGTTTCCCTTTGGAAAATGTCATGTTCTTTTCATTTTGGCTTCCTTTGTTTACATCATTGTATTTCTCTCACAGAGTGTGACAGCTTTCTTTTATTTTTGCTTTTCATCAGCAAAGATACAATATTTTCCAAAATGCATTTCATTATATGCATCCTATTTGAATCTTTCTAAAATTTATTGCTTTATTCATAGAAAATATTTTAAAGCATATTTGAAAAAAATCTAAATATTCTTTGGATATTTTCCCACCACATTGTGGTTTTCTGCTGAGATTCCAATTTCATGGACTTCTACTGCCTGGTAACATCCTGCCTATCATAGTCTCTCCCTCCATTGATTTTCATTCTATTTTTCCTGTTACATGTATCAGAACTTTTGTACATATGTGCTGCAAACCACTGACCCTTTACTCTGGTGTCTTCAAGCTGCTGTTTGAGTCATCCAATGAGTAATTTGTTTCCTCTATTTCATATTATAGTTATCAAATTTCAGTGTGGTACTTCTTAAATAGTTTCCATTTGTCTGTTAAGATTTTCCCCATATGTTCACTCAATATGACCATCCTTTTTCTTCAGTCACAGAATATATTTATAATAGATGTTTAAAATTCCTGTCTGCTAAATTTCAACATCTGGAAGATTTTAGCATCTGTTTATATTGGCTCCTCATTTCTTTTTGATTATGGGCTCCTTTTAGCTGCTTTTATACATATTTTATATTTTATGACCCATATTGTTGATAATACATTAGAATAAGTTATAAAACATATTTTAATACTATAAAGTATGTTGGCTTTTCATAAGCAGTTAAATTATTGGGAAATCTTTTTGTCATCCAGAAAAGTTTATTCATTAAAACAATGGACTTATTTTCATTTTTATATAACATTTAAAGCATAGCTCTGATGCTAATATAAAGGTTGGTAAACTATGACTATAGAATAAAGACCAGTGGCCCAATTTAGCACAGTACAGACCTGGGAAGATTTTACTCATTGATGAAGGTTTGAAAAAATAATAAGACATGACAGACACAAACAGAAATAATATGTGCTATGTGATGCTTTAGAGTAAATATTTTCCAAATTTCATTCTAGGGGATGCCTCTTTCTCCCTCATAAATGTCCTAGGTGCATTGTCCTATCTGAAGGCCTCGATGGTGCAGCAAGACTCTTTGATCTAATAGGCTGAACTGAAAAGGTTCACCATGTACGACTTATCTCTGTTCCACTCAGCCATACAGTGTCTTCCTTCTTCTAGGACTTGCACAATCTCACCCAGTGTGGAAAGCCCAGGTCACTATGAAATATCCATCCACATACAGATTTCTATGTCACCGCTTGTTGCGGTCAGCTTTCTAGTTGCTGCGTAGAAAGAACCCAAACAAAAGCGGCTTGTAGAAGAATGGGTTTATTTGGCTTACGGACTCAAGGGGAGACTCCATCCTGGCAGGGAAAACGATGGCATGAGCAGAGGGCTGGACATCACCTCTGCCACAGCACTGCAAACAGCGGCAGGAAGGTGTGCCAAACTCTGGCAAGGGGAAGCTGGCTTATAACCCCATAAGCTCGCCCCCAACAACACAGCTTCATCGAGGTTGT
>PVHP010021863.1:0-29079 GCA_004024765.1 Zapus hudsonius
TATGTGCGTGTGCATGTATGTGCATGTGCGTGCATGTGCGTGTTCCTGTATGTGCATGTGTGTGCATGCGTGCGTGTATGCGTGTGCACATGGGTGCATGCACATGCACTCACTGATTTGATTCAGTGTGTAACTAATGATGGATGCACTTTGCCAGTACCTAGGAAATGTTGATATATTTTCGGTTTGTAGTTGCCTTTTAGTTGCTGGGATAAAGCACTGATCAAAAGCAGCTGATGAGAGGAAAGGATTGACTTTGGCTTAGGTCTTAAGGGAGCTCCATGATGGCAGGAGAATACTTGGCATGAGCAGAGGTTGGACATCACCTCCCCCACAATAGGTGGACAGTGATGTGAACTAACATTGGCAAACTGGGGGTGAACATACTCAAGGTCCACCACCAGCAACACACCTCCTCCACCAGGCTGCACCTCCCATTCAAAACACAGCAGTATATGGGAAACACCCAATTCAAACCACCATATTAAGACTTTTTTCCAAATAAATTCAGTTTGATCACAAGATAATCTGGGAAGTTGAAAAATAAAACTGGTCATTTTTAATATTTCTCTTAATTTCATCATTGTGTTTACATCTGTTCCTACACACAGACATGTATATATATATGTTATATATATATATATATATAAAATTCTGATATGCAGCACATATAAAATAAAGTCAATTAATGCTACCTGTAAAAGGAAATAATTCTATACTAGATTTGAAAGGTTCACAGTTTCCAATCAAATATCCCAATTTCCTATTAATATTACTGTTATTGACAGAATTAAATGATTTGACCCAGAGGCCAGGGATCACAGAATAGTGCCCCATGGATGAGCATGGCTGTGGGTAGTTTTTACTCTGTGTTCAGGAAACCCATGAGTGACTCTGAGAGAGAGAGAGAGAGAGAGAGAGAGAGAGAGAGAGAGAGAGAGAGAGAGAGAGAGAGAGAGAGAGAGAAGAGTTCATGAAAGGCTCACTCATGTCCCCTCCTAGGGCCTCTCTTCCTCACTCCTTCTTTACTCTTAAACAGGGGGTCATGTTGTGGTGATTACTGCAGAAATGAAGGAAACCCCTGGGTCATTTACTTCCATGAGGACAACAGTTCAAAAGCAATGGTGCACGCATGTCAGACAGAGGAACTGCAAAGCAAATTAGAGGGTGAACAGCCCTCCTCCAAGCTGAAAGCAGATATCATTCTCTTGACCTCTGTAACTTTGTTCACGGTTGCTAGGAACTTCTTTTTTGTTGTCCTTTTGAATGCTGACCTGCAAGTCTGCAGCTGAACTGCCTTGCTGTTGGCAATGTTTTGTTTTTAAAGCCTCTTCTGAGGCCAGACTAATTTCCACAGAGATTTCCTCCCGCCTCAAACATTCCATCTCGTTTTACCTGCCGTGCCTGGTGCTCATTACAGGATGATTGACTCAAGGATGAAAGATGGTCTCTCGTAAAGGTGTTTTTTATCCCCGATAAACCTCCTCAACCCTCCATCTGATTTTATATATATTGTAAAATATGCATTGAGAATAGCAGCCTGCAAGCTCTTAGCATCTATCCTAGCTTCACTGACTTCTTTAACCTTCATTTGGACAGAAAATCTGCTTTCCCATAAGACGCACGTGAGGTCTTTCTAAGGGTCACCTGGTCACTACACAGTCAGGTCTCTTAATCCTCTGCTAATTCCTTGGGACCTCCCAAAATGGGATGTCTGTTTTTTTTTTTAAAGAAGAAATTAAGTCAACTTCAATTCCCTAGCATTCCTAAGCTTTTGGCATCTATAAACACATATAAAATTATTACAAGCGGATGGGGCCAGCTACAAGAGGTAATATTACATGGATCAAAAAGCAGGGCATATTGGTGATTCTGAAAGTGAAGAAAACTTTGATGAGATACTTTCTGGGAGGTCTTCCAAACCACAAAATCCTCACTCAGAGTGCCAGGAAAGGCTAGCCACGTTATGGAAGAAAGAATTTGGTAGGCGCTTACCAACACCGCGGTCCATGCTCCGGTTGAGTGAGGCACATCATTGTGTGAGCAAAGGTTCTGCCAAGGAATATGTCGGCCTTGAATCCTGCTGCCCGCTGTCTGAATCGTATGAACACATTACTAGTGATCGGCTGATCACATCACCTGGGAGTCATCCTTAACAGATCCTACAGAGCTGACTTAACTGATCAAGTCAGCAAAGTGTGTATTGAGTCAACATGAGACTCTTACTTGTGCCTTCCAGTCTCATTGGTGGGCTCTCGGTTTTGGGTCAACTAAGGATGGTGTTACAAAGCATCTCCCTATTTCCTGAAGGACCAGGAGTTTTTCAATAGTTTGCTTTGTATTTTATTCATCTGTTCACTTGTTTTGCTTTTGTTCTATTGTTGTCAGTTTCTTTAGATTACCAGAATTGTGAACTATCGCCACTTCCCTCCTTTTTCCTTCCTGTTCCCCTCCTCTCTCCTCCTTTCCTCTCTGATCTTTTCCTCTTTATTTCTCTATTTTCCCCATGAGATATGTATTACATATAAACTATTGCATGTTAATTGAGAGGGGGAGGAAGAATGGACCATTTACTATTTATTAAATAGATTGTATAGGGTGGAGAAAATTTATTAAAAAGAGTTTTTTTTTTTAATGGAGCTAAATATTTCACCAGTCACATAAACTTGGGACTGGTATTGGAACAACCAAAATTAAGTGATAGAGGCATCCTAGAGCACACTAAGTGATAGAGATGTCTTAGGGAACATTAATGACTCATAGAGACATCTCGGTGCAATAATTGATCTAGACATCCTAGGATACACATTAATTGATATAACCATCTCAGGACACACTAATTGATTGATAGAGACATCCTAGGGCACATTACATGATAGAGATATCGTAGGACACACTAGGTGATTTATAGATACATCCTAGGGCACACTCAATAATTGATAAAGACATGGTATTGCACATTAAATGATAAACATCTCTTAGGCACACCCAATAATTCATGGGGACGTCACAGGGCACTCTGAAAAGCCTCCTCTGCTCTTGAAGACAGAAAAGACATCGTTAATTCCAGATGCAGTCTAACCCACCTAACTGCAGGTCCTCATACGGGATTAGCCTGGGAAACAAAGGCTCCTTGTTCATGTACGGAAAGGAAAGTTTGCCAGGTGTCAGATATGCTACCGAATAATGATAATAATAATAATAACAACAATAATAATCTCCCTTGATTTTGTAATATTGTTATTTTCATTTTGAGTATTGAGATGCTAGATTTATTTCATTCATGAAGATGGGGTTTTAATTGGGGAGAAAAATCACACTCTAGGCCCAAGAAGGTCCTGATAAATAATCATGAAATCATAGCTCTGCCTTCCCTGCTGTGTTAGTGTAGACTTCCAAGGTCTCTCTTGAAGGGACTTCTAGGAGCTCTCTGATTGAGTCACATGGCCTTCTTTGGATGAGATCTTCTGAACACTACTTCCCAGCACTCAACTGAACCTTGATAGAAATGACTAACCTGAGCGCTCAGGAGGATGGTGAGCTTCAAACATGCAGGTAATCAAGAAGATTTCTTTCAGTAGGATATCAGAAAAAAAAAAAACGGAATTTTTTAGAGTTCTAGGCTGTCAGAGCATGGAGGACAGAAGTCACCCCTTGTGTCATATTCTAACTCAGGGTTATTTAATTTTGCCAAGATCAAAGTATCCTAAATGACTTTATAACAACAGCCATGAGCATTTATGAGTTATGCCTCTATTTATAGGGAATCATCACACGGTGAAAATATCCACTCTGATCTTATAGCTGACATGCAGAAAAATCAAAACACATCAGCTCATGCCATGAATAATCTCTTATTTAAACAGTAAAGCAAATAACCTTTGATTAGTATGGCTGGCATTAATTTAGACATCACACTTCTGTCAGTGGGTAACTATACAAGACATTTCCAGAAGCATCAAACATGTCTCCTTAAATAAAACAAGAAATTCAGCTAAATCTCCAGTGTTAAACTGCATTAACTGAATCCAAAATAGGTTCTGAGCTGTTGTTCCCCAGATTCCAACTTATTGAGAAGATCTGATGCTGGCCTCTCTAGCTGGGATCCACATGCAGAGGAAACCTGAAAAGCCAGCTGACTTCTCAGAGCATCATCTATTTGGACTAGTTGAAAACAAGAGATGGATCACATCTCTTGAACACCCATCTATTGATTCTGTCAACCAATCATAGCATCTTCTTTAGGATATAAACTGAATGTTACTATGTAGCTTAAAAAAAACCAAACATTGAATTGAGTTGTGAAGACAAGGAAACCATAGTTTTCCAAGGGAGGCAGACGTGTGGACCCCACTGTGACGGGAGCTAATGATGGATGACCCTAATAAAACGGATTTCTGTGTGTCAAATGTTCAAAATTTGCTACTACTTCCTTGTGAAAATCCAGGACTCCTTTGTACAATGTGCAGATTGTTTCTTTTCTTTTATGGACATGCTGTTACTGAACTACTCAAATCAGGCTCATAGTAGAAACCAATGAAGAGTTGTTGAGAAAGCAGGAGTGAATTGCAAAGGCTGCTGGGATTAGAACCTCACCAGACAAGTATCTTTCAACTTTCCTTCCACTTACCAATTTATGTGGCAATACTTATACCTGCGTAGCAATCCCAGAGTAGCAAGCACTGTTGGAAGCACTTTGTAAATTTTATGTCATTTTCTCTTATGTGATAGCCTATCCTGACCTCCATTCTGAGATGACGTGAGGGGAGCTAGGCAGATTTGAACAGATTCCACAGGACCATCAATGTGAGGTCATAAAGAGGTTGGGAGATTTGAAAACAGAGTGGCTGTTCTAATTTTGAGAGTCTATACTTAACCACTGAGAATTATTTCCTGTCCAAGTCATATGTTCAGTCACTAATTCTTTCTAGGACTGAGAGTTCCTTGTTTTCATTGGACAAACTGACAAATATTATACTTAAAGTTATAAAATTTATAGCAGTGCTAAAATGGAAAATATATGAAAGTATTACCCAAATGAGTAAAAACCTATGCTAATCCCATAACCTGTCCATGAGTGCATAGAGCAGTTTTCTTTCTAACTGCCAAAAATTGGAAATAATCAACCTGTCTATCACAAGGCCTAGAGAACCCAAAGAGTAGCATGTAGCATAGTCAGCCAATGGAACGTTACATGGGAAGTGATGCAAAAAGGTTGTAAAGCTATGGAAATACAAATGCATATTTCTCAACAGAGTAAGGCATTACTAAAAGTTCCATTCTTTATGGTCTCTGAATTAGTGACAACCTGGACAAAACAAAATTATAGTGCTGGAGAAAATACCCATTGTTGCTAGGAGTCTGGAGTGGCAAGGGAGGTAGAGAAAGAGGGATAAGTACTTGGAGCAGAAGAGAAGAGGGGAATTTGGTGTCATGAACAGATTCTGTCTGATTCTATAAAAGAAGAAACATAAGATTATTAGATGGACATCATCACACTGATAACAGTTATCTCTAATGTAAATTGTGATCATTAATTTTAATGAACAACTATTGCTTCACCAAGCACTACCACCATAAGTACACCTTGCTAACAATAGGGTAAACTAAACATGTGGTAGACAAGGATATATGTGGGGACTCTGGTACACATGATTTTCTATGGACCTAAAATTTCACTAAAGTCAATTACAATTTTAAATAAACACGTGAGTTAAATTAAGACATAAACCATCTAGGTATTCTTGAACAGATATTTAGATTTGTTACTGTTAAAGAGATTGTTAACAGTTCTTGTTACAGTTGTTTATAATTTGTATTTAAATTTCTAGTACTAACTACTAAAAGATTAAAAAAAAAGTTATACCAAGATACGTTGTCCTGAAAACTCTGCATACGGAAGAAAACCTAACAAATTAAACCATTGTTTGCTCAATACCTACTGTGTGCTGTACGTACTGCTAGATAAAAATAAATAAGTCAATGGTCCCTTGTTTTCAAGTCAACCCGGGGTGATGGATTATTTGCTAATTGCTCAGCAAATATCAAAGTGAGGAAATGTTCCATGCTGGAGTCAAGGAGAGAGGCTGGTCTTGTTCAGGGGAGGCGTGAGGAGTGAAGGGAGACATTGGTGATATAGACCACTGACACTTGATGTAGCACACATAGTAGGAGCCACTGAGAACAGGAGTCAACAAGCCCTCGGAGAGCATGTAGCTTGGTAAGGGAGACAGGAGAGGGGAAACAACACGAGGCAAGGCGGAGCGTCACCTGCAATTAGAATGTTTCCTTCTTCAGCTGCCAAACATCACGCATCCAGGAGACTTGGTCTGGTCAGGGTGAAGAGAACGCTTCCACTATAAATATGTTGGACATTCTGTCATCTTTTCCGTAATATCCTATGCTTGATATTTGTCTTGAACTCAATAGCCCCATATAAATTGTTTTAGATAAGATTTAGGTACTTATTTCAATAGCATTTTGCTTTCACATATCCAGGTAAGAAAATGGACTTCTGAAAGTAATCTGAAGATTTACGAGGAGCCTAAAATGAATATTGACATGTTGAGAATATAGTCTCTTTGGATTCCATGACAAATCTTTCAATTCTACTTCTCTTTAGAATAAATGATCTAATAGGATATAAGCCAGCCGTGGAGGGGAGGGGAGAAGAAGGGTAGAGAAAAACAGCTCTGTGGCAAATTCTCTGGAAGGAAAGGAAGACAAAACGAGAGGGCAGAGAAGGACATCAGTTTCGATGGAGTGAACATTCCCCTGGTTCCTCTGGCAACAGAGGCCTAGAGAGCGACCTCACAGGCCACGTGAAAAGGGTTGAAAGGATGATTAAAAGGACGGGAAGTCATGGGCTTTCAATGAATTCTCCATGGTCCCTGTCTGTCACAAGGGATTGGAATTACACCCTAACAGGACTGTGCCGTCTGTCCTCTAAACCAAAGTGTCCAGAATAAGGGATTTGATGGGATTTGATGAGAGGGGCTTCTCCAGAAACTGGAGTGACTTCTCTTCCTTTAGACAGAGGTGTGGGGCTCATGTGGGACCGTCACATGAAACACTGCACACACCACCTCATCTGGACTCTTCTGGTACATGGTTCAGCAATAAGCAGAGCCAGGGAGGCAGAAGGGTTTTAAATTAGCTCAAATTGGGAAGGGAGGAAGCACTGGAGGGTGCATGTGGGCCCAGAGCCCTGCCTCTACTTCTGTGGGACTCTGGGAGTTCTGAGATCCTGAAGACCACGCAAATAATGACAGTGGACACCCAGGTCGGCTAAAGGAAGAACAGAGCTTTTCCTTATGTCCAGAAAATGAGATTTTCTAGAAGAACCATTTTCCTCCTTAGGCGACAGGGCAAGCCATTGACCTCAGTTCAGATGAATGGCCTGGCAAAGTGAGAGATGAATCCTGCTTCTGAGAGGTCCTGATTCGTATTTCTATGCACGGATGCTTTCCTAGGCAGTATGTTATTAGCAGACTCTGGGTCCCTGCTACTCTTGGACACCTTCAGGTGAAAAAGGAAATCCAACTAGACACTATCAAAAGGTGAATGTCTTGATCCATCCTGAATGTGGACCTAACTGCCACCTGTAATGACCAATAGGACAGTGTGGACCTGGGACTATCCCTGTGAGTTATAACCGGGCAGAACAGGTAGAAAACAGAGGAGGTGGAAGAAAGAAGAGGAAAGAGCAGGAGAGGTGCAGGGAAGCTGCGGTTTATCACACATCGGACATATTTCACCTTGTCAGATCTGTTTCACTACGTGATCCTAAAGCCAGAGAGAACTGGGTAAATAAGAAACTGGGATTTGGGGAACGGGAATTCCAACACTGCACTTACTTATTTTTCAATACGTCTCCTATCAACCCTGATGGCCTCAACAGTCCCTTTAAACATTTACCAATTGTTTAGGACTCAGCCTCAATACACGAGTGCGTGTTTTTCCCCTCTGTTTATTGAAGGGTCGTAATCCTATGAGGTAAATGAGAGTCTCTATGATTTCAGTGATTACCACCCAAGCATGCTTATCTTCAGTGATATGGGCTAAGTTCTAAAATGTGGATATGCAGGGCACACTCCCATATCTGTGTTTATCTGTATTTATTATCTGTTTTTAACAGGAGCTCCTTAGCCTCCGAGCCCACCTACTTGTGCTTTAATGCTTGAAAATAACCCTTTGGCACTGGGGATTTAATACGTCCTTAGAACCATGACAGCTCACCCTGGAAGACCAGCTGTGTTGGTTTAAGTCAGTTTTGCCCAGCTGTCTTTGTGGACCAGTACTTATATCAGATGTGTTTACACATCTAACTAGATTGGGTAAGGTAGAAGCATTGGTATTCAATGTCTACTCTCAAATAAAGAATGTATTCATTGTAGCCCTGCTAGAAAGCTCACTGGAAGCTGTGGTAATGAACACCTGAAACCCAGCACCACAGTCAGGTCAAGAGTTTATAGACAAGTGTCTCAGAGCATGTTCCAAGCCAGCCTAGGCTCTATGAGAATGACTCAGATACCAAAGAGAGAGAGAGAAAGAAAGAAAGAAAGAAAGAAAGAAAGAAAGAAAGAAAGAAAGAAAGAAAGAAAGAAAGAAAGAAAGAAAGAAAGAAAGAAAGAAAGAAAGAAAGAAAGAAAGAAAGAAAGAAAGAAAAGAAACTAAAAAGGAAAGAGGGTAAGAAAAGAGGAAAATCAAAAAGAGAACAGATGTGAATCTTCATCAGATCATGCATATCTATAGCATCTCATTTAACATTGTTTAGGTTAGGGTTTTTAAAAATGATCAATTTATTTGTGTGTGTGGGTGTGCATGTGCATGTGTGTATGCATGCGTGTGTGTCGTGTGTGTCTGTGTGCCTGTGTGTGCATAGGGTTGTGCCTGTGCACATGTGCTCTTGTACTGAAGATGCACCACTAGACACGTACACCACCCTTTGGGTCCCACTTTATGTGGATACCTGAGGAGTTGAACCCTGGCCAGCAGGCTTTGTCACTGTGCCATCTTCCCATTCTAGTTGTTTGTTAAAAATGGCATCCCATAATATTTATGTCTTTCAATTGATTAAGGATTATCTAAACTACTTACTGAAATACAGATTCTTCAAACCTAGGCTGATCTACTTAGTCCACTTCTCTCAGCACACAGATCTATGGGTCTTCGCTCATGTTTGGGTCGACGTAGCTCCTACTCACACCATGTCCTGAAGCAAGTTGGAGTTGGATGCCCTATGTTGTGAGAAGTATTCCCGAGGCTGCTCCTGTTTTCTATTCCTCCTCATTGGTTCTAATACTAAGACTTGCTGAAAACTCTAAATGATTTAACTGAGCACATTTTTTACTTCCCTTTTCCACTCTTTTTATCACATAATTTCCTGCTAAGAAGTTGTAATGCCACAGATCCTCTGGCAAGTACTGTCTTTTAACTTTATATGCAAAACAAAGATCTATTTACAGTCTTGCAGCTATCCTTACTCTACTTTGAGAGGTGTCCCTATAATTATGATAATTGAAAGAGCTTGGCATGGGTAAAAGAGGGAGAGACATGGTGTAGCAATTATTTTCTCATTGCTGGGACAAAACACTCAACCAGAAAAAGATTCTGGGAGTGAAGGATTTATTTCAGGCTTACAGTTTTGAAGTGAAGCTTCCTCATGGCAGAGAGAAGCTAGCCAGCTGGATCTGAGAGCAGTCAGAGCCAACCAGCCCTGAACAATCAGTGAATTAGACTCATCAACCCCAAGGGAACCCCAGCAACACACCTCCTTCAGGAAGGCTCCACCTTCCAAAGACTCCACCAGCTGGGGATTAAGTAGGGAGTTTAACCATAAACACTTATTATTTACATTCAAATCAGCACATAGGGAAATTCAAGGGATTGTATAAAATAAAGGTAAGTTTTTAAAACTTTATTTATTTTGTGTGTGTATGTACGTATGTGCTGTGGGTGTATGCTCATGGCAGAATGTGGGCATACTCGCCACGGTACTTATGTGATGTTAGAGGAAAACTGTCTTAGATGTCTTTTCTTACCATTCCACTTCCTCCTAAGCAGGAATGTTTTTCTGGGTCTGTTTCCCTTTGTGCTTGCCATGATATTCTATGAAATTTTGGGGCTCCATAACCCATCTCACCATTAGAAACCCACCACAGCTTCCGGCCATGTAAGTGGGTCCAGGTACTCAGGCTTGAGCAGGAAGTACTTTGACTGCTAAACCATCCTCTCATCTCCTGAAAGTAAGTTTTATTTCAAATATTAGAGAATGTACAGAATATTTGAGGTAGGAATATAGTAGTAAATGCAAACTTCATTTTGCTTAGCACAGCTTGGAAGAATTTACTAGGTGTTCATTCTTTTAAAAGATAAATAAAAGGAGAAAATTCTGACATCATTTTGTTTGCAAATATTTAAGATGCCTTTCAGAATATACTTGTGAATATACACATGCAAACACATTCCAGTGACCTCAAAATCATTTACAGTTTGTCAAATATATAAAAATAAAGAAGAATTATAAGGTTCCCTAGAGGGCATTCTAGTTGAGTTAAAGGTATCTTAATATTCTGTATAATGCAACTATTAATAAGATACAGATGGTTTTCTTAAAATGATACATGAACCATGCATAGAAGTAACACCAGTACATTAGAAAAAATAATTTGTGCCTTAAAAATTATAGATTGAAAATATACTTTAAATTGAAATGACATTTAAGCCTTGCTAAGGTTTTACTGGGTTTGCCTATTAGATTACCAATCCTATGTACCATAAAATTCTGATATCCTGTAATTTGTAGCATGGATTTAAATGATCAGAGTGGTAAATCATTTTCTACCCAAGCTCTGGAAACATTTCAAATAGATATAACTTATAAAGATGTTTTATCTTCTAATCTTGGAGTGACAAAGAGCACTCAAAATGTTTTGATGATGAGTTAGAGAAAA
Source organism: Zapus hudsonius (assembly GCA_004024765.1). NCBI lineage: Eukaryota > Metazoa > Chordata > Mammalia > Rodentia > Dipodidae > Zapus > Zapus hudsonius. Next base: position 10,956 of record PVHP010021863.1, read on the forward strand.
AATTTAACTTCATAATTGAATTCAGGAAATAGTGTAATTAAGCAAAACATATGGGATGATATAATATCATTGGCAGACATCCTAGAGATCAATTTTGAAGTTAACTAAAAGCAAAGAAAGTAAAAGATCTCTGCTGTGAGTTTTAAGTTTTCAAGAACTTAGAGACTGCAATTTACAGCCTGGACAGTGGGACCAGTATAGAGTACCTCCTTTTCTCCACACTCACTAAGCAATAATCACAGTATTCTTCCCCCTTTTCATTGAAGGACAACTTGAACAAGTTAAAGATAAGTTCATAAAGTAGTGAACTTGTTTCAGACATGGAAACTTTATTCGTGAAGACAGAAAATAGGGATTAACTCTGATCATATGTGGGATTAAATTAATTGTTCCTGGTTTATCGGTGTTTAAGGAATATCTGACAGCAGCAGGCAGGCAATGGCATTTAATCAAGATGCTGAAAAGTATACCAGCTAGAAATGTCAGGCAAGCCACAGAAAAAAATTTAAATTTAAATATATAACTTAAATACTGGTGTCAGAAAGGCTATAGGAAAACAAGGACCTTGTGATGGTTAGGTTTTGTTGTCAACTAGATCTTTGTAATTATCTTGGGTGGGTCTTTGAGGATGTTTACAGGAAGACAACCTCTCAGTAGGGGGCAGAATGTACAGAAACTCAAAGAAGTTGGAAGTAAACATCCTTTCCTGTGTGGGCCATGCAGGAAGGAAATTCCAGAGACTAAGAAAGCCATTAAGTCTGGGATAGGGTTGCAAGACCCCACACTAAGCCTATATAAAGGAGAAGAAATTCTCTTTGGCCCTCCTGCCTATTTGGTATTGTGTGTGTGATGTAGGTGATGGGTTTTCCTCTCTGCTTGGACCTGTGAAAGAGGGCCAGTCTCTTTCACTTTTACCAAACTTCCCCTCAATTGGTAGTTTCAATTAATTCTTTCCTCCCCCAAATTGTTCTTGGTTTGAAGATTCATCCCAGCGGCGTATGGCTGACTATGACAGACCTCAATATAGTTCTGACCCAAAAAATCTTTATCTGAAGATAATATTGTCATATGAATCAAGAGACCACTGTACTTGTCTTCTGAAGACTATAATAACACAATCATTAAGATATGTGCCTTGAACTTATTGCAAGAATGGTATTAATAGGATAGTTATAGCATGAAAAGATAATATCACAAATTTTAAAAGGTGGTGACTTAGTGACTGTAGCAGTTGATGAAATTAAAGATATGAGTTGATGATAATGTGCTCATGGAAACATCATTATTACTTAGGAAGACATTTATATTGTCTTGGTAAATGGTGATTTAAAAATGGGTTGTCAACATGAAGAGCTTGCTACAAGTATTAGAAATGGAAGAAATGTCAATGTCTGTGTGGAGATTACTCAGATACATATATGTGAGCCTATAAATCACCATCTCATTATATGTGTTGTAGATGTCATCAGCTGACACAATGTTATTAGTTGAATTGTAGTTTGAACATAGCTCCTTGTGTTTCATATCTAGCTTGACTTAGTTGCCACTGCATTCCAGTGTGGTGCATAGTAAAGTTAAGTAGAGTTTGTTGTTGTGTTGCATGAACTCCTAACAGGCCTGGTGGACAAATGAGTAATATGATATTTTAAAATATAGAACTACTTTGTCTGGAATTCTGAGGATGTCTCTTTCCTTTTTCAACATTGGTATTAAATGATATTACATCCAGCAAAGACCTGCTATAGATGGATAAACCAAGCTGACGTTTATGATCAGGACTCTAGGAAGAAAGGAGAGAAGCTCTAGTTCTCACAGCATTAACCCACAGTTAACAGATGCACAAATAATAGAAGGAAATGGAATTGAGGAAGGGCTGTACTCACCATCCATGCTAAGGAATCAGCAATGACACAATCACCTCTCTGTTGTCAAGGAATGGGAATATTTCATTGATACATAAAATATAGTTTCTAACCCAGTTCCCTTTGCAGATCAAAGTTACTTCTTAACTCTCTTTTAGATAGCTGTCTGATTATCATAATAGTGAGAAGAGCTATTGTCCTGATTGAAATTATATCACAATTTCATAAAGAGATTTCTGAATTGGAATCATGCTGTATAACAGACCAGAATGTGTTCAAAGAACAATAGCAAGGTTGTTAGGGAGATTAACCCAAGCAACTGACACTTTCCTTTCGAGCTACAAGGGTAAGATCATGTGCTATTCCATTTCACCTCCGTCATGAACATGTAGTTTGGAGAGGCAGAAAGAAATCCAGCAGGAAGGCGGCTCTTCTACAAGACGCAAACCACAATTAAAGTTGCATGTCTTATAAATAGTTCATGAAGACCTTTAACTGCTGTTTACTTCACCTTTATGTTCCCCTTAAATAGCTTAAAATCCTCACATGGTTAAAGCATGAGCGTGTTGATCTGTGTGTCTCTCCGCTCACAGTAATTACTAATCAATGTCACCAGAGCTCATCTGCTGCAAATATGTCGGAGGCCTTTCTCCCTCATTATCTCTTAGGGACTCCCTGGTAAATTCTAATTGCATTACAATTTGGGATGTGTCTCTTCCTGTGTCTCCAGCTCTGATCCTCACTCTTGTCTTCTCCACTCCCTCCTTTTAAACACGGACAAGCTGCTCCTTGCATAACCGTGCAGGGTTTCCTTCCATCACCTTGAATGTTTCTTTACTAATAAGTGCTGGTAGTTTAGCTGGAGGTTTAGATGCCCCTTCCTCCTAAAACCTTCACTGCTTCAAAGTCAGGAGCTCAGACAGCAGCCCGAACTTCCCTCGCCCACACTACAATGGTGCAAGTATTGTGGTTTTCTTTCTACCTCATCACACTACAAGTTCACGGGGAGAAGTATGCCATCAATCTTGTTCCATTTGATTCCCTTCACCTAGCAAATGCTGTTTGCAAGGAAGGATCAATGGGCCCCTAGGCGTCTGATTCGGGCCTGTCTTTTCCAACTTATTCTCTGGCACAGGAAGCAGTGTGCACAGTGAGCATGATGAGATTCAATCAGTGTAAAACAATATTTTCCCGATTATTTTTTGATGTCTGGCATTATTATAAAATCTTTCTAATTCTTCAGGTTTTCTATTTCTGTACCTCAATTTAACTCTTGTCACAGAAGCACATAGACACACACACACACACACACACACACACACTCGCACACACACCACTCGCACACACAGTAAGATCTATGTCGCCACAAACATCTGCATCTGTTCTGAGAACAGAGTGCCAACAGGGCATTTACCTGAAATATTTTATTGACAAAGCACTCTGTCATCCTGCATCAACTCTGAACTGACTGATATGCGTGCAGGATGTGATCGATGGTGCCATGTGACTTATTCTGGCTATCACGTACCCTTTGAGTACCTTTGGTAATTGGTTGTGTTGACAGAAGCAGCCAACATTTTGTATTAGAGGTTCCAGTGGGTACATCATGTGTTGATTGCTTTCTCTGTCAATTCATTCTGGGTGCCCAGTAATGAAATCGAAATGAAACTCACAAATAGGTAGCACATCAAATCTAAAGCAAGATGGACAGTTCATTTCTTCTAACTGGGAAATATACCCCATGGATGTGTTTGGCCCTGCATACCTTACTGCCTGTCCACATGTTCTGGTGGGGAGAGAATAAATAACCACATCAAAGAGTATTAAATACCCGTAATATATGACCGAGCCTTGTGAAAATTCACAAAGTGGTATTTCATTAGTGTGAGAGTTAATCTCAATTTTCTAGTTGATTGGACCTAGAATCTCCTAGGAGACAAATCCCTGGGCATATCTATGAGGAATTTTCTAGATTAGATTAAATGAAGAGGGAAAATTCTCGCTACTGTGGGTAATAGCCATCCGTGGGCACAGGGTCTGGTTTGAGTAAAAGGATTAAACAGCTAAATATCCATGGCTCCATTTTTCCTGACTGGAGATTGCTCGGGACCTGATCTGCATACATCCTACTCCTGTTATAATGTCTGGACTCCACATAGTAGACTTGAACTTCCTTGTGGTGATGGTTTGAGTGTAAAATGTCCTCTATAGTCTCATGTGTCTGAGAAGAAGCTTCATACATAATCTTCAGCTCTTGGAGCCTAGCTGGAGGAGAATTGTCATTGGGAGCGGATCATGAGATTTATAGTTGGCCTCACTTATCAGTGACAACCCATTTATTCTCTGTTCTTCCTGCCTGCTGAGGTAGAGCTGAGACACCCAGCTGCCTGCTCTTGATAGGCTTTCCCCTCCCTGATAAAACGGTAGTGGGGAAATAAGCCTTTTCTTTCCTTAATCTGTTTCTGGTCAGGTGTTTTGTACCAAAAATCAGAAGATAGCTATACACTCCCTTACGTATTTTTTTCTAAGTTTTCGGTCACAGTGGTTAAAAAAATAATAAAATGATAAACTGTACAAAACTAATACAGACAGCCCACAGAGGAGGATATACAACTGATCAGGGATGGGGAGGGGGGGAATTGGGGAATTCGGGATAACAACGCATGGTTTGCCCACTAAATAATGTAACTCATTATGGACAATAAATATATATTTAAAAAAAAAAAAAAAAATGATTCATTGTGATGACCTCAGAACAGCTGTCATTACTTGCCCAATATTGGCTCCACCAGAATGTTGCCATGGATGAGGAAGGAGGCCATACCATCAAAACCAGAGGACTGGCTTGGGAGAAAAAGCTCACTGGACAGGCTCTGGGCACAAAAATAATGGGAGGGGATTATGATCTAAATACATTATGGACATGTATGAAAATTATCAATAACAAATTTTAAAATCTATTTTATTTTGGTTGTTTATGCGTGTCTGTCCTGGTGTTTTCTTGTTGGGATCATTACTGATGTCAGTCTGGGTATAATGTATCTTCCTACCATATTTTGTCTGCAACAAACACCTGTATCTCTGACTTTCAGGGAAAGAAGAGAAAACCTAAAAAAAATGTGAAAAATTAGGTAGGAGGCTGAAGCAAAAGGACATAGAGTCATTTCTATAATAGAATTTCAGTGTGCACAGAACTTACCACCATTTTCTGAAAATCCAGTTAAGCATTTGGAGAAAAAATACTGAAAAGAAATAGGCTTAAAATATAGATCCAAAATTGAAGTGCATTATTCCTTAGGACTTTAATAGAAAATTGATACCACATAGTGTCCTCATTGTTTGGCACATATTTATTGTATTTTAATAATAATGTGTCATATGTATTATAGTGCTTATGTGATTTTTCAAAATTATTTGTTTGATTCCTCATAGCTCTCATTTTATTGATAGCAACTTGTACCTAGAATTCTTTTGTGTTCACCTAGTCCAGTACTCCATTTTTAATTTTTTGGCACATACAAAGGTGTTGCATAGATTCTATTGGACAAGTGTTAAATTGGAGCATAACTGCTTCTCCATCAATATGGATCTGAAGAGTTTGCTGATTTCTGTAGATCATATCAAGACACTGATCCAGGATCATCTCTCTCAGAGAGGGCTGGTGTCCTATTATAGGCATATGGAAAGAAAGAACAGTTTTTGAGAAACTAAATGTGAACTGACTTAATCTTCCTAAAACAACCGTCTGAAGTAGGAAATAGTCCATTTCAGTTTTCTCTATGAAGAAACAGAAGCATTTCGAAGAGGCTACAAACTTTTCATCGTAGCTGGTGAGCAAACAGTCCTGTACTTGCTGAGCAATCACACAGGACCATAGGGGCTCCTTGCTGCTTACAATGGCTTTGGCAGAATAGATCTATGTAGACATGTTGCCTATAAAAGAGGCTTGGCCTTTGTCTTAGCGAGATTCAATGTGGTCCAAGTAGAGGCCTTCATTCATTTCTGACTTGAATAAGATACTTCTGTATATTGTTCTCTATTTTCTTTCTTATAAGAAAGTGATTATAGTAAGGTAATTCATATCGTCACTTGTAACCCTTAAGTTATATCATATGTTGTTATGGGTTTGTTTGTTTGCTTGTTTTACAGTTCCTTCGTGTTCACTAGGTAGGATAAGCTTAAGTGGTCAAAATGGCATTTGTCATAATGGCAACTAATGTCATTATTTTGCACCAAGTAAATGCCAACTTTGGACCAATCAAGCTTTCTAATCACAAAGAATTATGGTCATTGTTACTAAGTAGTAAGAATCCATAACCTAGAGGACCACCTGCTTTTATATGCTTCTTAAGTCATGGAGAACATATATTTCAACACTGTCACTTACCTAGGTTTTATTTTATTTGAAAGGAGCCTAGAATAGGATCACTTACATGCTAACTAGTTTCTATAAGTAAGCATTAGCATAAGAACAAGGTGGCATATGGATCACCACTGGTCAATCATTGCTAAATTGGGGAATTTCAGACCAACAGCACAGAAAATCTCAGGAGAATAAAATCTTTAGCAACTCCATTCATTTAGTTTCTATTTCCCTTTAGAAGGAGATCATATTCATATATGATTCATGAGTTTGAATCTCAAAATGGCCTTTTGTTTATAAAACTGAAAACATAGAACTAATCAATTTGTATCATAAATCTTAGAGAAGAAAAGGACACTGGGGTGTTTAGATTTCCTAGATGCAAACAAAAGCTCAGGACTGGGAAATGATGCTCACCCTGATACAGACTTGCTGCTTGAAAGAAACTCCAAAATTCAATTTCAGTGTGATTTCTCTACTGCGCTGCATACACACTTTCCAATATCAAGGAAATAGTCTCTCCCAGTAATGCCTTTGAAGATATGCATGCACTTTCCTACACTGACTACGCTATGATCATATGTCATGCCTAATTACAAAAAACACAGTGATCTTGGTTATTTGTGTAACAGAAAGTTGTGTTCTTTCAGCATGTGGAATCTGCTAGAATTTTGTTAATAAGCTCAAGAGATTCAATTGGCTGATTAGAGAATTTAGCCAAGATGCCCTCCCTTGCCATGTCAAGCTCTCTGGTCTTGAGTTGCAGAATCGTAGCTGACCTACGGATGAGCCAAATGCACGATTCCTGTGAACAGCAGGGACACCCAGCTTAGCCAAAAACACCAGGCAAATGGCGCACAGCTCCAAGAGCTAAATAAACACTTGCTATGGTAAGGCAGTAGGTAGTATAACAATCTCTAAAACAGTGAACAACTCATGGATATTGGTGATATGATGTCTAAGCTAGATGTCTTTCTTCTTCAATATCTTTCATCATCATCTATCACGTAGAGCGTATTTTTCCTTGTAAATTGGTGACTTTTCTCATACTTCCTTTGTTTTACCTTAGACCAGCCTGTCTTTGCTCATAGTCTGAGTGTTTTCCCATTATTCTCTCTGGTAATCTTGTAACTGTCCCTCCTAGACAACAATCTACGCTCCATGTCATAGCCAAGGTATGTCCTACATAGCTGTTATTTTATTTAAAATACGTATGTATTCTCCTTTCATTATCCTTAAAGTACAGTTACCAATATTTGTCACAGTAGGGCAAATAGTCTCATATTACTCTTTCAATGCAAAATCTACCTTGCAATATTTTCATAAGCAATCGGTTGCCCAGTTATATACAATATTTTAGAAAGTGGTCATGTGACCAAGTGATTAAAAACACAATGTGGGGCTGAGGAGAAAGCTCAGTAAGGCAACTTTTTTCCTTAAAAGCACAATCGCAAGAATCCAAATGCAGATCCTCCCGCGCACATCCACAGCTGGACACAGCTGCATGAGCTTGCGATCCCAGCGCTGCTGAGGCAGAGGCAAGAAGTCCCTCTGGCTGACTGGCCAGCCAGTTAGCCAAGTCAGTGAGCACCGGCTTCAGCGAGAGACCTTGTCTCAAAAACGAGGTGAAGACTGATTGACAAAAACACCTAATGTTGTCCATGATCTCCAAATGCATACACACACACACACATGCACACACGTGCACAGGTACCTCCACACATGCATACATAAACACACACACAGAGGCTATGGCTTTCTGGGGAATGACATATTGTCCTCTGGTTTCCACACTCACATGCACACACATATATGCACACACTTGAACATAAACACAAAGAAAAACAACAGAGCGTATGCAAGTTCATGACAGTGCCTAACTAACTAAGAACTAAGATTGATTTTCTCCAGTTTATTACCTTTCTAAGAGGTCGGAAACTAGGCACAGTGCAGGTGACATAACTTCAACCGAAGTCCATGCAGGCAGCGCACCGTAGTGAAGAGCTTGTCCGTAAAAGAAGAACCTGGACAAGGGCTGGCCTGGCACCATGGAACTTCCAGGCAGCCCAGGGCCACTCGTCTTCCGTGCGTGGTGACAACATAGCAGAAAAAACTAAGTCTGTTTCCGTCATGTCTTTTCCTTGCTGTGTTTTGGGGGCTGGATATTTGCCAGTATGTTCTGCCCCACCAGCACTTCCTTCCATGCTATTGGCAATTCTGCACCTAGAATTCTCTTCGTACTGTATCTTGGATCCCCATTCACTCACCGCTGCCATTGGGCATCTCCTTGCTTTTCAGGTTTCCCTGTAAGGCTGTCAGAAGTCGCAATGGATTTCTTTGAAGAGCCACCAGACTTTTCCCCGGAGCATTCCTTCTGGGTCTTCTTGTCTTTTTCCTCTTCATCCGACTACAGTACTCAGTCTCGGGCACAGGTTTAAACAATGTCCCCTTCCTTCCAGCCCTTCCCTGTCGTCTTCATGCCTTAGCTACTTCACCACCTTACGTTGTGCTCTGACTCATTGCATCAAGCACAAAATAAGTTATTTTGAATTAGTTTGTCTTTCAGGCCAAATAATATATTCTGTGAATGAAAGAAGTGGTCTTACTATCATTCGCCATCATCTTTCTCAGTGGTAGTGTACAGCCTGATATGCAGGACTTGCTGTATCTTCAACAAATTAAGTAAAACCTTATCAAAAAGACTGGAAATAAATGTATTTTTAAATAAACAGTGTTTATCTGTGCTCAATAGAAGTAAAAGTGTTTTTTTCCTGTTTATTTTGTTGGTTTCATTATTTTCCACAGTCTCTAGAGAGACTGTTACTGTTATAATCACAAAACACAAAACATCACATTATTTTGGCTTCAAATAATGTGAAACGGACATAAAAGATTAGTGATAATTTTGACTGAAGTACAACGAAGAATACAAATATTAACTGGGATTAAATATAAAGGAAATTGGTCCTGACAATTATTGTAAGCCCTGGTTAGAAGTAAGGAAAGAGGGAATCCTATAGTTAGCCAACTCTGATGTTCTATCTCCAGAGAGATGAAATCAATGAGCTCTTTCTCCCTCTCTGGAAGATAAACTCCCATGTAGCGGGAGACAGAGGGAGGGTGATAGATGTTGGCTGCATTTATTCCCTTCAGGCTTCTTCACAAAGGCATCTCAGCCTGCCTCCCAAGGAAATTTTTATAAAAGCTTTCCACATTATGGTTGTTCGGCAACTGAAAGTTTTCCTATGAAGATATTTCATGGTAAATGTGTGGTCTAGTCCCAGAGGACATTTGCATAGAATTTGATTTTTGTGTTTTTAAAAGTACTGTATCCTAATAGTGTGCAAGGCATGTGCACTTGGGAAGGCACAGAGTCTCTGTTCCAAGGTGGGCTACATACACGCTGGGCAGGTGGAGTTCTCTCAGAGGCTGGAAGATACCCTCAATGTTTCCCCTTCTTGTCCTTGAAAGAGCTACATTGATTTCACTGATGGAAGTTGGTGTGTGTTCAGTTATGGATTTCTCATTGCTGAACTCCTTCAGGAAGGTAATGTCTCAGTGCATGGGTGTCAGAGGAGTCTCCCTGAAAGTCATCATTTTAATAAGAACTGGTCATCCATTCTGATGAGCTGTCCTCACCTCTCCTGGGACGAGGACAAGTGTCACAAATAGATATTGCATGGAGAGAAGCTGGGCCAAGGAAACAGCAGAAACTAATTTAATCTCCTGCTCTACCTTCAACCGCCTACATCATTCAAACAACAACAGCAACACAGAATTAATTGCCTGACATACTTTTGTATTTAACCTTGAAATATGGTTGAGCAATTTAAACCAATTCAGCACACAGATTCAATCAGTATAAAGAATCCATTAGTGATTGAGACCAATTTATTAAAGAAAGGAAGGCAAACTTAGTGTAATTGCATCATGCATTCTGTAGCTATAATTCAGAGGAAGATCATGGGAAAAAATTAACCAAGAGAATGAAAACTTTGGAGGAGGATTCATAAAGATCACAGCTTAAAATATTAATTATCTACTTATTTCCAGTCACTGATTACATGGCCGGGTAATTGCAAATAATTCATTATGAATACATTGAAAGCTAAAAGGAAGAATTATGTCAACTTATTTTTTTTATAATTTCAATTCTTTGTGTTAAAACCCCACAGTGTTCTAGCACTAACATAGGAATAAGTTAGGCCAATCATATTTGAGGCTTCTACTAAGCTTCTCAATGAACTTACAGTGTTCAACAGAATAATCTATTTCTTAGATAGATGTTTGAAGCCATAATCACAAACCCTTCGTTGAGATTTCTCACACGTTTAGTGCATGGATATATAACAAAGCAAAACAAAATCTACATAGGTCATGCAAGGGATTTATTCTATTTTTATAATTAACCCACACATTGAGTGCTTAATTTTCCTTAAAAATAAACTTGTTTAGGGTTTAGTGGCTAAAAGCACTTACTACTTTAAGTGTGAGGGTCTCTTGGAACGTAGACCATGAGGTTTGAGTCCCAAGAGGCCAACAAAAAAACTAGGTGTGGCCCCTCATAGCTGTGAGGGCGGTGGAGGTGAGACAGGAGGATCAGTGAGGCTCTGCTGGAAAACAGTGATGGGTTGAGGTTAAGACCCTGTCTGAATGGAAGAAATCCGTGCATAAATGACACAAGGCCACCCAATGTTCTCTCCTAGCCTATACACACACACACACACACACACACACACACACAAACCATATACATATACCATATACCATATACAAACCATATACATGCACATACTCACACCATACACACAACATACATACAACATACACACACACCATACACACTCATGCCATATACACACAACCATACACATAAACCATATACACACCATACACATACACACACAGTCACACCATACACACACCATACACACAAACACCATATACATACACACACACTCATAACATACACACACCATACACACAGACACCATACACACACACGCCTTACACACAAACACCATACACATACACACACACTCATACCATACACACACCATACACACACCATATGCACACACCATACACACACCATACACATACACACACACTCACACCATACACACACCATACACACACCATACACACACACACCATACACATACGCCATACACACATACCACACAATGCACATAATCACCCACATATTCACACACCTACATACACGTAAAAATAACTTGTTTAAAATATAGTTTACTTTCAAATGCCTAAAGAATTAGAAACTTTTCTACTTTAGTAGCAGTACATATATATATATCCAACTTTGCCTTCTATTTTTTGTTGTGTTGAAAGTTTGTTTACATATGACCTCACTTAAAACTCTCAACTCTCTTAAAACTCTGTAACACAAAGGATACATTTTACAAGTATATGTGTGCATGTATGAATGTGTGTGTTTGTGTGTGTGTGCATGTGTGTGTGTGAGGTTGCATATGTAGGTCAAAGATGGAGGGTAGGTGCTTTGACATTTTATTCTTTGAGGCAGGTCTCTCATTGAATATAGACCTCACTGACTTGGTTAGACTGTCTTCACCCCTAAGCCTTGGGATTGCAGTTGTGTGTCTTTCATGTGATTCTGGGACCCAAACTCAGATCCTCATGCTTTTGAAGCAAGCACTTTACCTACTGAGCCATTTCTCCTTTCTATAAGACACATTTATGGGGTAGATTAAAAAGTCATTACAATAAGAACTATAGTCCATGAATACTAAACAAGGTATAGAATAGACATGGAATATAAAATAGAAAACTACTTACATGAGTAGTCAGTTTTTATTTGCAAAACCTAACCTCTTGCCTTTTAAAATAATTGAAAGTAAATTGAAGGAATTATATATTATGACATATGAAAATTGATGACATTTAAATTTCTGTGCCCTTGAAAATGGTAAAAGAATGACAAAAGTGTAAACATGCACACACACACACACACACACACACACACACACACACACAAGTAAGATGGGAACTATCCTTCCATGAATGAGAATAATCACCATTTAAAGTGTTCATACAGTCTCCAAGTTTCTACAGATGCATTGTTATTGCTATCAAAATTCCAGTGTTATTTTCCACAGAAATGCCACAAGCAATCCTCAAATTCTTCAGGAACCACAGAGACTTGGAACAGCCAAAGAAATCACAAGCAGAAAGAGTAAAAATGGAATATCACACTACTTGAATTTAAACTATACTATCATTCTAGAGCAAGCAAATTATCTCAATACTAGCCTAGACTGACATCTTCACCAGGGGAACAGAAAAATAGACCAGAATGGAGTCTGTACACCTATAATCTATTTTGCTTTGATAAATTGTATAATCAGCCCAGCCTATGGGGAGAACAGGATGGATTGAAGCAATGGGAGCAAGTGGAAGAACAAATGTGGAATCTTCTCTCTCACCATGTACCAACTCAAAATGGATTAAGCACAAGGTCTGAAACCAAATATTACCAGAATAAAGCACAGAGAAAGAGCCCAGCAACAGTTACCTGGCCAATAAATTCTTCAAAAGAAATCCAAAAGCAGCGGTATCAAAAGGTAAGGAGACAAATGAGATTATATCAAACTACAGATCTTCTGCACAGACAATGGCATGGTCAGGAGAATGAGGAAACAACCTGAAAATGGTGGAAATATGTGAAAACAATATATGTGAGAAGCAGTTAGTATCCCAACCATTTAAGAAACACAAAAATGCTCAATACCAAGAAAACAAGTTATCTTCTTGAAAAGTGAACAAAAGTCAAGAAATGTTGCTTCAAAATGAGACATATGAATAGCCAACAAGTACAAGAAAACATACTTAATAATAAGAGAAAGGGAAGTTAAGCCATAATAAGATTTTACTTTATTTTTAAGTGACTACTAGCAAAATAACATTCTCCCTCAGTTATTGACCAAATGATTATCTGCATATTGCCAGTGGAGATATGAATTGGTATAGTCATTATGAAAAACATTAGTGGTTCCTTAAAAAGTAAAAAAAAATAGAATTATTTTGTTGGTTTGAATATAAAATGTACTCCATAGCCTGAATTATTTATACTGAGCCTCTTTCTTTGAACCCAGCTGGTGGAGCCCTACTGGAGAAGGTATGCTGCGGGGGGATGACCTTGAATGACATTGGGATTTGTAATGTCTATGGGGACTTTCAAATTTGGACTGAGTGCATTGTGCATCATGAGATGGTCATCATGAGACTATGGGGCCAGAGAAAGAATATGATCATTTGCGTGTAAAATGGCCCCGTAGCCTGAGATATTTGTGATTAAGCTTGTCACTTGGCCCCCATCTTGTGGCGAGTTTGGTTGAGGGAGCCTTGGTGGGGGAGGATCTTAGAGCAGTTTAGTACAGCCCTATTGGGTGTATAGAGCTAGCTTGCTCATACTGTTCCCTCTTTCTTTCTCTCGTTCTCTCTCTCTTTCTCTGCTTCTGCAACTGATGTATGATATAAGACTCTTGCCATATTTTCTTCAGTATGATGAAGTTTCCCTTCAAAACTGTAAGCTTGAAATAAACCCTTTCTTCCAATAAGCTGCTTCTAGCCAAGTGTTTTGTCCCACCAATGAGAAGGTAACGGCTATACCTATAGTTTTTTCTATCAATCAGTAATTCAAAGGGGATATTTAGTGTCATTTTCAATAGCCGAAGTTAGGAGTCAATCTGTGTCCATAAGTGAAAGTATACACAAAATACATGTGCCACACACACACACACACACACACACACACACACACACACACACAGTGTCATACTAGTCTGTGTTAGAAAAGGAAATGCTACATTTGTGAGAGAGTGGATGAACCAAGGGGAATAATGTTAGGTGAAATAAACTAGGCTCAGATCATGACCATAGCAGATATACATTTTTTTTAAAGATTACTGGATAGAATTTGTGAGTCAAATCACAATTCCCAGGCCGCTGGGCAGTGAGGTTTAGGAAATACTGGTGATGGATGTAAGATGTCATTTAGATAGAGTCAATGCCCGAGATATCCTATGGAATGATAGCTGCAATTAATAATCATGTATTATATCCTTGCGAACAGAGAAGAGCAGCCATATCAAATAATGGGCATAGAAGATAACATTGTGTTCACTGGTTCAATTTAGTTATTTCACAATATATGTCTGTTTGAGACCATTGTGCAATACATGATAAACATATGTACTTTTTAGTTATCATTCAAAAATCAGTTGGGATCTGGGTAGATGGCCCGATAGTTAAAAGTGCTTGCTTGCAAAGCCTGCCAACCTGGGCTCAAGTCCCTGAACCCATGTAAATCTAGAGACACAAACTAACCCATGCTTCTGGAGTTCATTTTCAGGCTTGCAGTGGCAATAGGCCTTGGTGTGCCAATTCTCTCTCTCTCTCTCTCTCTCTCTCTCTCTCTCTCTCTCTCTCTCTCTCTCCTCTCATTATCTTTCGTCACAAATAAATAAATGAAATACTCAAAAATAGAATAAAGTGAGTTAGGAAAGAATATAAATTTCATTGTCCACTTATAAATTTTATGAGAACACAACCAGGGGCTTATAGTATTGATTACTGCTTTCATACTGCAGTCTGAAAGAGTTCATATCTTCAGATGAATAAACCTGTTTTGCTTTTGTTTGTGTTTTCTGCTTTGCACAAAGATATCCATTGTTTTATTTAGACATAGGCTCACTGGGAGCTCCTCTAATCATCATCGTCAACTCATCAGCTTCCTCTAAGCTGGCATGACAGAAATGTGTTACTGTGCTGGGATATAAAAATGTTTAGTATCTTGCTCATGACAGAAGGATTATCTGTTAACTTTTAATCTAGAAAGATGATGGCCAACAGAAATAATAATAATTATAAGCCACATTATAAAGCTATAACATGGGTTAATAAGTTATAGTTACATGTCTTTGAAAACTTTTTATTGACAGTTTTTATAACGTATGTGACATATTTTGATCACAGTCCCTTCTCATTAATTTCTGTGGTCTCTTCTATCTCCTCACCCCTTACCCTGGATCTTTCTTCTTTCCAACTACTTCTTTTTTCTGTTTTGTGTCTTTTTTCCCCCATTCTCTATGGTGGCCTGTTGATGGGCCAGGTATTGTATAGGGTATGACAGCGAAATATATAAAATACATAAATATACAAAATGCAGAATATATAAAATGATCTCAATATATAACCAATTACATATGTTACCAATATACAATTCAAATTGAAATTCTGTACTTTTTACAGTGAATCTTGAAAATTGTGTGCGTTTCACATTTACAGTTCACACTAACTCAATTTCAAGTACTTACTAGCCACTCATGCTTGCTTAGCAGCTACAAAAAAGAAATGAGCTTGATATTCAAAGTGCCAGGTCTTCTCATGTTCAGTTAGGTCTCCAGCCATGAGTTAGCATGCTTATATCTTATCGTATTTATGTTGTTTGAACGTGAAATGTCCCCAGGAAGCTCATGGGTTTGAGAACCTAGTCCACAGCTGCTGTTTGGGAACCTTCCTGGAGGCAGCGGGGCACTGAGGGCAGGACTTGAGGTTTTGTAATCCTGACCCACGTCCTTCTCTTTCTGTGTTCGTTTGGTGCTGCTGGGACCTGCAGACTTGGACTCCTGGGACCATGTGTTCCTCGCCATGAAACTTCTCCTCGAAACTGCAGACAACCACTCCTTTCTTCCTTAAGTTGCTCTGCAGAGGTATGTGTTCACATTAAGTAGAATCATGTCTTCCTCCTTCTTACTAGTTGGAGTCATGGGCCCCGGGATGGCTGGTGTTTGGATGGATTTTAGTGATCAGACAGCCGGAATGAGAACTGGCAATGTGGCTGTGGCTTAGGGCACTTGTGACAAAAAAAATAAATAAATAAAAATAAAAATAAAAATGCTGACAGTGTTACTTTTCTCTATCCAAGCTATAATTCCAAATTCTGAACTCAATCCAATAATCTAGGTATTGCTTTTCCATTTTAAACCAGGTAAAATGTCATCTCTTTGGCCATCGAGGTAATTTTATTGTCAATTTAGTAAAAGTCCAATTAGCTTTCCTGGCAGCCACATCTCACAGTTGATTCTTATTATACCCACAGGAAATATCACCTCTATATCTGTTTTAAAGTGTTGCAATTAAAGCTCACAACTCCACAGGATCTATCTAGGGCTTTCCTCTGCTTTCTTACTTGCATGCGGGAACCCAGGCTAGGCTTCGGGAACATCTAAGGTTCAAACAGGGCTGTGTGTGCTAGCCGTGAGAAGTATCCCCATTCCGTCTAGGTGGAGAAAGAAGTAGATACTATTGATTTAAGTTTATATTGTTTTACTATGCCATTTAGGGGTTTTATTGTTGAACATCTTGCACATTAAAGGATAATAAAATGTGTAACAAGAATTGTGAGTGGGAGAACTCCAAACAAGTCACTTATGCTTATTTTGGTTCACTTATGTTTTGTGGAGTTATGAGAGATTTTAGAGCTTTTTCAATCTGCACAGTTAAATTGTTCCGAGATTTTAAGATGGAAATAAACACATCAAAAATGCCTGCCATTAAAACATTCCATGTATATGGTCAGACAGCAGCACGTGGTCCGTGTGCTCTGTCCCCAAATGCATGGAAGTCCCTGGGCTGCGGTGCATTTCTTCTTGGTGGACACTTTCTGTTTTCTCTTGCCTATTATCTACGTCCACCGTAGCTGCAGACTGCTCAACAGAGAGTGTGGACCACAAATCCTGAATACAAAATGCCTACATATTACTTCCTAGTTACCCATCTCAAACCATACGATCAAGCCAATTTCTACTACTAAAGGATTTATGTGGAATCAATTTAAGTCTCCTGTAACTCAGAATAGAGAGCATCATTTATACAGTATCTTGCCCTCACTCTCCTTAAGATTATTTTCCCAGGGAGGCAGCAATCACCAGCAAAGTGGTCAAGTTAAAACTGGTGGTGATACTCTAACAATGGTCACTAAGGTTTTTATGAGGATGCTGTGGGCTAAATACTGTCCTGAACATCTCATTGATCCTTTCAACAACAATATTTAGTCCTAATAGTTGTACTATTTTGCAGGTGAGGAAACAAATTTACTGAGTTCAGAAACTTTCTCAAGATCTCATACATGTACAATTTCCAGAATACTTACTTGGTTATCCATCATGAAATCAAAGGTAAAAACAATTCCTGGACATCGATGACCTATCCATATAAAGCGTGTATTTTTCTAAACTATATAAAAAGAACTTGTACTTATGTTGTGTATTATTTTTTAAATCAATTTGCCTTGCAAAAGAATCCCTAAAATACTAGACTGTAAATGACAACACGTAATAAACATCTTTGTAAACAGTTCTTTTCACTAAGGATTAGAAATGACAAAATGACACATTCAAACTTCTGCAATTTATAAATAATAACTACATCACATTATTGATCATACAATTACCATCTTCCTTATTGAACTTGCTTCTTTCTCCATCTTTCTATCTTTCTGTATTTGAGACACCCCTGTAACTCTGTCATGGTTTGATACAGGTGTCCCCCACAAACAATTGAATGTGTTCTGATCGATCCTCAGCTGATGGCAATTCGGGAATTAGAACCTCACTAGAGCTGTGTTGTTGGGGGTGGGCTTATGGGGTTATAAGCCAGCTTCCCCTTGCCAGAGTTTGGCACACCTTCCTGCCGCTGTTTGCAGTGCTGTGGCAGAGGTGATGTCCAGCCCTCTGCTCATGCCATCGTTTTCCCTGCCAGGATGGAGTCCCCCCTCGAGTCCATAAGCCAAATAAACCCATTCCTCTACAAGCCACTTTTGTTTGGGTTCTTTCTGCGCAGCAACTAGAAAGCTGAC
>PVHP010021864.1:6932-29093 GCA_004024765.1 Zapus hudsonius
CCAGGCCAGAGGGTTCCCCCAGTGTGGCCCTCAGAAAGCATCAGCAGCCAGCTGCTGGGACCCTGAGGGACATGTGCATCTCAGGCCTCATTCCCAACACCTTGCATCCAGGCGGGGTTAGCCATCTGTTGAATCAATTCCTGATGGGGAGGCTGTGCCCCCTTGGATTTGAGAACCTCCAATTAATGTTGGAGCACCTTTCCCTCCAATACAGACCCCTCCTCCTCCTCCAACCTCTTCATGAAACAGGACAGACACAGAGGCAGGTACCCTGGAAAGCTCTCCCCTAGGGGGCCTGCGTGGAGAGCCCTCTCCCTGCATCCCCAGGATGCCAGATCACGTGGTTCAGCCCCATGACAGGAGGTTTCTTTCTACCGAGAGGGCTGACAGGCTTCCACTCACAGTTTGATTGACAGCCCCCTAATCAGCAGAATGATGTTTGCTCTGTAAATATTTGACATTATCTACCCTGAAAACCTGAAAGAGAACTTCATTTTTCTTTCTTTTCCTGGGAATACAGCAAGTCACAGAACACCCATAAGTGTAATGATTCTGACAGGGAGTTTCTGGTTGGGACTGGGGACTCAACGGCTGGGAATATTTGCAGGCTGTTGGCAAAATGAGGCTGGCTCACCTATGCCCATGGACTTCCCAGTTCCTTTTGCCAAGAGCTGGGGGGCAGTCTGGGCCTGTTGCAGAAGCTTGGTCTGGAGTGTGGCCTGGGATTCTGCATTTTGAAGGAGCTCTGAGTATTGCAGCTTCTTCCTGGAGGGAAGCTGAGGGCAGGGCAAGACCCTTAGGGCCTCTTGCTGCTAACCATCTCCACGTCCTGATGGCTCAGAGGTCACTGAGGTCATGACTGCTGGATTAGTCAGATTTAGGTCTGAGGTCTTGTTCTACAAATAAATAGCTGTGTGACTCGTCCATCTCCCTGAGCCTGAACCAGGGGGTTAATGAGAACACCTATGTTTTAGGACGTGTTATTAACTTTGCTGTTTCCTTGCGGGAGGCTGGCTTCGAACGTGATGTTTAGCTGAGGATGACCTTGAACTTTTGATCCTTCTGCTCCATCTCCCAGACGCTGGGATCACAAACCTGTGTCACCACACTCCGCTTATGATGCCTGTCAGGCGAGCGCTATAACAGCTGCCACATCCCCAGCCCCTCACCCTTCCTCTTTTGAAAGTTTATTTGACTTATTGATAATTTTTATTAATATGTAGTGTATTTTGATCATATTCACCTCCACCCCTTTTTAATTTTATTTATTCATTTTCAAGCAGAGAGGTACAGAGAGAGAGTGAGAGAGTTAGAGAGAGAGAGCGCACCAGGGCCACCACCTTGTGGGTCTGGCTTGTGTGGGTCCTGGGGAATTGAACCCGGGGCCTTAGGCACTGGAGACAAGTGCCTTAACTGCTGAGCCATCTCTCCAGCCCACCTCCACCCCTTTTATTATTTTTAGTCATTTACTTGTGTCATGGCAAGTGTGTGTGGAGGTCAGAGGACAATTTTTGGGTTATTTCTCTCTCATCTGTGGCACAGCTTCTCTCTCTGGATCCCTCACTGCAAGCTTTCCGGAAATTCTCCCGTTTCTACCTCCCATCCAGGCACCAGCCTCAGCTTCTGGCCTTTCATGGGGTCTGGGGGTTGTGCTCAGGTCCTCAGGTTGAATGATGAGTACTTTATCACAGAGCCATCTCTCCAGCCCCACCTCTATGTCCTTTAAAAAATATTAAAAAATAATTTTATTTGGGCAGGAGAGATGGCTCAGCAGTTAAGGCCCTTGCCTATAAAGCAGAAGGACCTGAGTTCAATTCCCCAGGACCCACGTCAAAAACGAGACGCACAAGGTGGCTCATGTGTCTGGAGTTCTTTTGTAGTGGCTGGAAGCCCTGGTGTGGCCAATCTCTCTCTCAAATAAGTAAATGCAATATTTAAAAATAATTTTATTTATTTATTTGCAAGCAGAGAGAGAGAGAGAGAGAGAGAGAGAGAGAGAGAGAGAGAGAGAGAGAGAGAGAGAGAGAGAAAATGGGCACACCTGGGCCTCTAGCTGTTCCAAACAAACTCCAGATACATGTGCCATTTTGTGCATCTGGCCTTATATGGGTATGGGGAATTGAACTTGGGTTGTTCGGCTTTGCAGGCAAGTATCTTAACTGCTGAACCATCTCTCCAGCCCAGGTTTCCTGACATTTGTAGAGTGTTTTTTTTCCTTAGTTTTTATTTTTTTTCTTTTTGCATGGACAGGCTGGGAATTAAAGCAAATGTAAAATTCCACTTTTAATATTTATTTATTTTTGTTTTTTGAGGTAGGGTCTCACTCTGGCCCAGGCTGACCTGGAATTCACTCTGTAGTCTCAGGGTGGCCTTGAACTCATGGTGATCCTCCTACCTCTGCCTCCCGAGTGCTGGGATTAAAAGCGTGCAACACCACGCCCGGCCAAATTCTACTTTTTAAATACTATACTAAAATGTTTTATTTGCCTTGCATGTGTATGTCTGTGTTTGCATGTTTGTGGGTGATGTGTCTGTGTGTATTTGGATGCATGCGGGTGCCTGTTTTTCAAAAAAGTATTTTCTTATTTTTAAATTTTTGTGTGTGAGAGGGAGAGAGAGAGAAAGAGAGAGAATGATTGAATATGGGCATACCAGGACTTCTTGCTGTCACAAATTCCAGACACAAACACTACTTTGTGCATCTGGCTTTACATGGATACTGAGGAATCGAACCCTGGGCCATCAGGGTTTGCAAGTAAGTGCCTTTAACCACTGGGAAATCTTTTCAGCCCATTTAAGTATTTTCTTTCTTTCTTTTTTTTCATTTAAGTATTTTCAATAAATCTGGGTCTTCCTCAGTAACAACATACTAGGGCCAGGAGAACCTGGCCGAATACTAGGCTATCCATGGTCCCCTGTCACAAGGACTGATCCAGACGACCCACGGAGGAGGATATCCAGCTGGTTGGGGATGGGGAGGGGGTGGATTGGGGAATTGGGGATAACAACTTATTGTTGTCCCACTAAATAATGTAACTCATTTTGGACAATAAAAAAAAATAAATCTGGGTCTTGTTTTGTTTTACATTGGGCTGTCTGGTTGCTCCAGTGCCAGTTCTGAACTTGAAATTATGACAGTGGTGGTATACTTTTATAATGGTAGGGGCATTTCCTCACTCTAATTATATACATTTTTTCTTTTTTGTTTTCTTTCTTTTCTTTTTTTTTTAGGGTCTCACTCTAGCCTAGGCTGATCTGGAATTCACTA
Source organism: Zapus hudsonius (assembly GCA_004024765.1). Taxonomy (NCBI): domain Eukaryota; kingdom Metazoa; phylum Chordata; class Mammalia; order Rodentia; family Dipodidae; genus Zapus; species Zapus hudsonius. Next base: position 10,201 of record PVHP010021864.1, read on the forward strand.
TGTAGTCTCAGGGTGGCTTTGAACTCATGGTGATCCTCCTACCTCTGCCTCCTGAGTGCTGGGACTAAAGGTGTATGCCACCATGCCTGGTTATTTTTTAAAAATTATTTATTTATTATTTATTTATTATTTGAGGGAGAGACTAAAAGAGAGAGGGGGGGGGAGAGAATATGGGCATGCCAGGCCATTGCAAACAAACTCCAGTTGCATGTATCACTGGTTTTATGTAGAGTACTGGGGAATTGAATCTAGACCTGCAGGCTTTGCAAGTAAGTGCCTTTAACTGCTGGGCCATCTCTCCAACCCTAAAATCTTTATTCCTTTATTGTTTGCTTTTGGTTTTATGAAGCAGGGTCTTACTCTAGCCCAGGCTGACCTGGAACTCACTCTGTAACTCCAGGCTGGCCTTGAGCTCATGGTGATCCTCTTACCTGGATCTCCCCAGTGTTGGAATTAAAGGCTTGAACCACCATGCTGGCCTTTATTCTCTTAATTTTGAAAAGGCAATCTCTCTCTCTCTCTCTCTCTCTCTCTCTCTCTCTCTCTACCTATCTATCATCTATCTATCTATCTATCTATCTATCTATCTATCTATCTATCTATCATCTATCTATCTATCTATCTATCTATCTATCTATCTATCTATCTATCTGTGTGTGTATAGCAAAACATGTAATTTTTTTTTCAGTAGTGCATATTGAACCCAAGGCCTTGGACATCTTAGCTTAATGTTCTTCTAACTCCCCCACCCTTCGCCCAGCCTTTGTTCCACTGTGCCTTTGAGATAGGGTCTCACTAAGTTTCCCAAGCTGGCCTTGAGCTCCCTTTGGAGCCCAGGTTGGCCTTGAACTTCTGCCTTAGCCTCCTGCTTAGGTGGATTTTAGGTTTATGCCACCAGGTCTTGTTTTAGAATTCCTGATTCTCCTTTGTTCGTGTGTGGTGCTGGGGATGGAACCCAGGGCCTCAGGGGTGGGAGGTGAGCTCTCTACCACTGAGCTGGGCTTCCAAACTGAGGCGTTTTGATTTTGTCCCAAGGGACTGGAGTGCTGTGGGAACTCACTCCACGTTCTTGGGCCATTTCACTGCCCATTCAGCTTTAGTTCCGGCTTTAAACACCCCTGGATATGTGGTAGTTTGACGCCATAGACTCAGTTTTTTTTTTTTTAAATTAAAATTGAGTTTGCAATTGTTTCAGGGAACTTTTCCCCTGGGAAGACATGAACACAGGTCTTCACCACAGATAAGGCTCAGGTTACAGACCAAAGAACCATTGAACCAATACCAGTTCAGTGAACCAATGAGCTTGGGGGGGGGAAGAAGGTCACTTACAGAGCATAAAGGGGTTACTTACAGGAACATGGGGCCCCCAAAGCAGCCACTCTGATGGGCTCCTCCCCCGGCCTCAGGATGAGAGCTTAAGTATGGGGACCCCCGAGCAGCTGCACCACCCTCAAGTCTCACCCTACCCTGAATGATGGCTTCCCCATGGCTGCTTCTAGGAGCTTCTTATCCCTTTCAGGGGTGTGAGACCCCAGAGCAGTGCTTCAGCATGGCTCGCTATGTTGGGATTATCCCGGCTGATACTCCTCTCTCGGCCTCAGGATGAAGGCTTACTTACAGAGTGGATGGAGTTGTCTCTTGATCTTGTATCTACTCTGTATCCCAAGAGGTCACAAGAGCTCTCAGCTGTTGCAGGAGGGGACTGAATCTCAGGTGGGGGTCTGATGACCCTCCCCATACCTTGTGAGTTCACACACAGCTGTTTTTTTTTAAGTTTTTATTTATTTATAAGCAGAGAGAGAGAGAGAGAGAGAGAGAGAGAGAGAGAGAGAGAGAGAGAGAGAGAGAGAGGAGTGACAGAGAAAATGGAGAGAGAATGAGTGTGCCAGGGCCTCCACCCACCCCAAACTTCAGATACATGCACCATCTTGTGCATCGGCTTTATGTGGGTACTGGGGAATTGAACCCAGATCCATTAGGCTTTGAAGGCAAGTGCCTTAACCACTGAACCATCTCTCCAGCTCATCCAGCTGCTTTTGATAAAGCATAACAGCACTTCCAGCCTCTAGGGGAGGGGTGTCACTGGGGGTGGATCTGAATTCTAGTCTGTTATGGTTTGATCCAGGTGTCCCCCACAAACGAATATATTCTGATTGATCGATCCTCAGCTGATCCCAGTTTGGGAATTACAACCTCGCTAGAGTTTGTAGCTAGAGCTGTGTTGTTGGGGGGGGGGCGGGCTTATGGGGATTATAAACCAGCTCCCCTTGCCAGTATTTGGCACACATTTCTGCCGCTGTTTGCAGTGCTGTGGCGGAGTTGATGTCCACCCTCTGCTCATGCCATCGTTTTCCCTGCCAGGATGGAGTCTCCCCTTGAGTCCATAAGCCAAATAAACCCATTCCTCCACAAGCCGCTTTTGCTTGGGTTCTTTCTGGCCAGCAACTAGAAAGCTGACTACAACATAGCCCAGAGGTATACAGAGAAGGCTGAGTTCTGGTGGGGTTCCTGCTGCTGCTTTTTTGGTGTTTGCTGGCTTTTTGGTGGTTACTCTCTGCTTGGATCTATGAAAGGGGAGCAGTTTCTTCCGTCATCAGTAGAACTCCCCCCCTTTGATCTGTAAACTTGAAATCAATCCCTTCCTCCCATAAAGTGTGTCTGGTTGATTGCTCATTCTAGCACTGTGGAGTTGACTATAACATGTTCTGTGGCTGTTGGGGAGCCAATGCCCCTCCCCCAACCCCACCGCAGCAGCCGTGCACTGATAACCCAGCAGACATGCACATATAACTGTCAATCTGCTCTCCCTCAGGCAGGCAGACAACCCAAGAGAGCATGGTCTCTTCTGTTTCCCAGAGTGTCTCATTGGGATATGGCTCCTCATGCTAATTATCACCTTTAAAAAAATGGTTTTTAAAGATAGGGTCTCATTCTGTAGCCCAGGCCGGCTAGCACTTACTCTGTGTAGATCAGGCTGGCTTCTGACTTGCTCTTGCAGTCAGCTTTCTAGTTGCTGTGCAGAAAGAACCCAAGCAAAAGCGGCTTGTGGAGGAATAGGTTTATTTGGTTTATGGACTCGAGGGGAGACTCCATCCTGGCAGGGAAAACGATGGCATGAGCAGAGGGTGGACATCACCTCCGCCATAGCACTGCAAACAGCGGCAGGAAGGTGTGCCAAACACTGGCAAGGGGAAGCTGGCTTATAACCCCATAAGCCTGCCCCCGACAACACAGCTCCAGCGAGGTTGTAAAACCCAAACTGCCATCAGCTGAGGATCGATTACTCAGAACACATTCATTTGTTTGTGGGGGACACCTGGATCAAACCATGACACTTGCACAAATCTTTATACCTCTGTTTCCTCAGTGCTTGAATTACAGATATGCGCCACCACACTTGGCTTGATTTGCTTTTTTTTTGGAAAGTGTCTCAGTCCCAAGCCTATGCTGGCTTTGAACTTGTGATCCTCCCGCCTCAGCCTCCTAAGTGCTGAGATCACAGGCATGAATGAGGCCCATAGCTGGTGGTAATGGTTCCTAACTCCACTTACTGGCATTCTTTCTTTTCTAATCCCCTTGTATGTGAATTGGCTTTCCATCGATATAACAAAACATCTGACCAAAGAAGCTTTCAAAGACAGAGGATTTGGGCTGAAGAGATGGCTTAGCTGTTAAGGCATTCACTTGCAAGGAAGGACCTGAGTTCGATTCCCCAGTGCCCACATAAAGCCAGATGCACAGGAGGGCGCATGTGTCTGGAGTTCATTTGCAGTGGCTGGAGGCCCTGGTGTGTCCATTCTTTCTGTCTGCCTCTCTCTCTCTTCTCTTTCTCTCTCTCAAGAAATATTTTTTTAAAAGAGGGTTTATTTTGACTCAGTTCTGGTGATTAACGTCCATGATGGTCTGTCCTTGGGCCTGTGATCAGACGGTAGAGCACGGTAAGAGGGTATAATGGAGTCGGACAGCTTACCTCATGGCCAGGAAGAAACAGTGAGAGGAAAGGCTTTATGTCCCCTTTAAGAATACATCTCCAGTGACCTAAAGATTTCTCATAAGGCCTCACTTCTTCTTCCTCCTCTTCTTCCTCCTCCTCCTTCTTCTTTTTTTGAGGTAGGGTCTCACTCTTGCCCAGGCTGGCCTGGAACTCACTGTGATCCTCCTACCTCTGCTTCTTGAGACATTTGAAATCCAAAACACAAAGCCAGGTGTGGTGGCACATAACTACAGTCTCAGCACTTGGGAGGTAGTGGCAGGAGGATCAAAAATTCAATGTTATCCTCTACATAGTGAGTTTGAGACTAGCCTGGGCTACATGGGACCCTGCCACAAAAACCCCCAAACCAGGGTTGAGGAGATGGCTTGGTGGGTCAGAATGCTTCTGAGCAAGCACAAGGGTTTGGATTTGAGCCCAGCTGCACACATGTAAAAAGCTAGTTGTGGTCACACAGGCCTGTAACGCCAGTCCTGAGGGAGGAGAGATAGGAGGTCATGGTCAGCCAGGCTGACGGAAAGATGGCAGTGCCTGGTTCAGTGAGAGACTCCGTCTCATGGAAACAGTGAAGAGTGAGGAAGGAGGACATCTGAGGTTTGACTATGGTCTCCACTTATGTGCACATGGGTACACACAACTGTATACACAGAGGCATATACTGTACAACTATATACACACATGCATATACTGTGCAACTGTATACACACCTGTATACATACAACTGTATACACACAGGCATATATTATACAACTGTATACATACAGGCATATATCATACAACTATATACACATATGCATATACTATGCAACTGTATACACACCTGCATATATCATACAACTGTATATACACATGCATATACTATACAACTGTATATACACATATGCACATATTATAAAACTGTATATACACAGGCATATACTGTACTACTGTATACACACATGCATATTCTGTACAACTATATACACACATGCATATACTGTACAACTTTATATACCCATGCATATTCTGTATAACTGTATACACATATGCATATTCTGTACAATTGTATACACACATGCATATACTATACAACTGTATATACACATGTATATGCTGTACTGCTGTATACACCTGTGCATATACTATACAACTGTATATATACATGCATATCCTGTACAACTGTATACACACATGCATATAATGTACAACTGTATACACACATGCATATATCATACCACTATATACACACATGCATATACTGTGCAACTGTATACACACAGGCATATACAGCTGAATACAAACATACATGTACTATACATACACATATACCACACACTACACCATGCAACACAAATGCACACAACAAAACACCCCAAACCAAGATAAACACATAAAAGACCCAAATTATCATATCTCTCTAGGCCTGTCTGGTGCTTACTAGGTTCCTTGTACATGAACTGCACGTCCTCACCTCATGACTGCTCACCCCATATCCTTTGTCCATGGGAATCTCATCTGACTGGATCCTTGGTGTTGGAGGATCATGAATTAGGACTGGAAAACTGTGGTGTCTGGTGCGGTGTGTTTGCTTTTATAAATAAATTTGATTGGAACATATCCATAAGTATGGGCACACCAGGTCCTCTTGCTGCTGCTGAACTCAAGTGAACTCAAGATGCAAGCGTCACGTTGTGCATCTGGCTTCACAATGGTACTGGGGAATTGAACCTGGCCTGGCAGGCTTTGCAAGCAAGTGCCTTTAACCACTGAGCTATCTCCTCAGTCCCTCCACCTTATTTTAGTTTTATTTATTTATTTGCAAACAAAGAGAGAGAGAGAGAGATAGAAGAGAGACAGACAGAGAGAATGGATGTGCCAGGGCCTCTAGCCGCTGCAAAGAGACTTCAGATGTAAGTGCCACCCTGTGCATCTGGCCTTACATGGGCACTGGGGAATCAAACTCCGGACTTTAGACTTTACAGGCAGCCCCCTCCACCTTACTTTTTGATACAGGGTCTCTCACTGAACCTAGAGCTTTGGCTACATGAGCTCTGCAGACTCTCCTGGCTCAGCCTCCCCAGGACAGGGATGACAGGTGTGAACCAGCACACCCAACATTTATGTGGGCGCCGGAGATCCAAACTCAGCTCCTGATGCATGCACAGCGAGCACTGACCACTCAGCGATCTCCCCAAGTCTGGAAGATTCTGGATTTTAAGACAGTTGGGCTATCTGTCCCATTCTCATGAATAGTCACCATCTTCTTTCTTCAGTGGGAGCCTCAGACCCAGCTAATTGCAGGCACCCGAGTGTCTGTTCATGACCATCAGCAAGTCTTAGATTTGGGCCAAATCATTCATCCTGAGCGTATCTCTGCCCGCATCCTCACCAGTCTCTTGCCAGCCTCTGTAATGTCTACAACTGGTCCTTACCTGCCTCTCTCTAGCTCTGCTCTGTGATGTCTAGACCTGGAACTCACCTGCCTCTCTCTCTCTCTCTCTCTCTCTCTCTCTCTCTCTCTCTCTCTCTCTCTCTCTCTCTCTCTCTCTCCTCTGTAATGTCTAGACCTCACCTGCCCCTCTCTCTCTAGGCTCTGTGATGTCTCTGAGACCTGGCTCAGAGAAGAGAAGCAGATGTCTGTCTTCACATCACAGCTGGGTGTTAGATGCAGCCAAGTGACTCGGAACCTGTGAGCTGGCTGCAAACCACTTCTAGTGGGACCTCAGTATCTGCTTGGACAGCTCATGGGTGAAACGTGGTCCCATTCTCCCAGGACACTGAGGAAATGGAGGGAGCCCTTAGGTAATCTGAGTGGTAAGCAGGGCTGTCCCTCAGAGGAGGAGAAGGTCGGGCCATCTTGCAGCATGCCTGCCTCAGCTTTGAATGTTTGAGTATGCAAGCCAACCTCACCTACCTCTGATGAGGTGACATTATCAGTTACTCAGGTACATGCTGGCTGGTCAGAGAGCCTGCAGAGGTGGCCCCGCTTCAAGCAGGGTGCTAACACCTGTAGAAAACCCTTCCAGCAAGGTGCTGGAAGTGGGTCAGCAGGTGTGTGTGAAGGAGACACCCACCAGTACTCTGTCCCCCCAGCCCCCTCCCCCTCCCTGGGAGAGGGTTGCTCACTTCCCCTTCCCATGTCCCTCCTTCCCCTCTGGCCATCTTTAAAAAACACACATAGGCAGAAATCAATCCATCAAATGTCATTACAGATTTATTAAGCTTGATGTAGAAAGACATTTAACAGTAACATCTCCAGAAAGCTTAAAAAGAGCAGTTCAATTCAGACTTGTGCTTTGAAAATCTAAATATACTTTTATCATATAAATACTTCTTTTCATGTTTTAAGTGCATCTGTGTGTTTCTCTCTCTCTCTCTCCTCTCTCCTTTCATTTTCATTTTATTTTTCAATTACCCAATGCAGAAGTCACCGTTGACCCAAATGTAGCCATGTGCACAGCTGAAGGTTTCCAGGGCATGTCTCTGCGGTACCGAGCGAGCTAAGCTGCAGATAGGTGCCTCGGTCTTTCCAGCATTAGGGAACAGGGACAAGACAGCCTCCAGCGAGCCCATCACAGGGCACACCCAGGTCTTTCCTTCTGACAGCTGGGCTCCCGATGCAAATTACAACAAGGTTTCAGAGCTGAACAGTCTGTTTTAATAACTGCTGAGTGGAAGTTAAAAAAAAAGGATTTTTTTTTTTGCCACAAAGGAAAGAGTTATCATGTTTAAAGATGTAGATAATATACTTATAGAAACCTTTCTGATGGAAATGAGAGGCTCCATACAACCTTGGCAAATGTGTTGTTACTTTTTCACAATAGAGAAAAGAAATAGTGTCTACTGTTTAGGGCTTTAATTACAGTTCTTCAACTGTAATTTTAATTTTCCTTAAAAGATGATTTTCCTTAAAAAAAAACACCCAGTATTTAGATGTGAAAAATAATGGCTTTTGTGATATAATTGGAGAGCTTTCTTCATCCTCATCATCAGGATTTATTTCTAGTGATAAAATTGTCTTAAAACCCGTCTCCTTCCACAGGTATTTTCAACGTGGGGCAGCATACACACGCACACATCTTAAACGCATCCAGACAAAATCATTTTTATTCAGTAGGATTGTTGCTCTGACCTGATTGTAATGAGGCAGGTGACATCGAGGGACAAAAAAAGAACACCTTTTCTGAAAACTCCTTCGTTTTGTTTCTACCTGGAGAGATCATTTCCAGCGAGACCGTTTGTCTTTGGGAGACGACAAGGTTGCAAAAAGCCTTTGGAAATTTTCAAATAGTTTCTGCCTTGAGAACGGATATCAGGGTGACAGGAAGTCCAAGAAGCCACGGGCAGCCAAGAATGGAATCTTCTAGATTCCAGGGAAGTGGGTATAGGTGCCTGTCTGTGATGAATCTGTTTGGCCACACGGTGGTATTATCTTCCTAGCAGAAAAGTTTTGTTTTATTTTACTTTTTTTTCCCTTTTCCACTACAAGGACAATTTGTAATCATCCAAACAAGTGAAACATGGTTTTGATTAAAACAGCCTGTTGGCTCAATAATGTCTGTAATTTTAAAAACATCCTTGGAGCCGAAGAAGCCCACGGATGTCAGGAATGGCCTGGGGCCCCATTACAACAGCCACCAAATAAATAAAGAGGAGAATCGCCAGGTCATAAAAACAAAATTAAGCTAATGTTTCAAATTTTGACAATTATGAATTCTTCCTCTAAGAAGACATTAAAAAAATTTCAGGCACTATTAGATATAATACAAAGGAGATCATTCTATCGTGGATGTGTTTCCCACGGGGTAAAGCATGCCTTTCAAGGGGATCTGTTCCGAACCTCAGTTTCTCCTCAGATGGGACTCATGCAGACGGATGAACATGGTTCTCAGCACTTCGTTGTCAAGCCAGCTCTAAGCCTTTCATAAACTATCAAAAGAGAATGATTGGGGTGTGGGGGGAATTACAAGCATATTCTTTTTTTTCTCTATACAAAAGAATCCCCTCCCCCATTGTGGGCTGGTTTGGCAGGAAACAGAAGCAAGCAAATGTAACAAAGTCTGTCCATACATGGCCATCGAGTCCATATATACAGATATATACAGTATAAAAATGTTTCAACCAGCCTTCCAGGCTCCATGGTCCACAGAGAAAATGCCTGGTGTTGCTTCTCTGCACACGGGCGGATACAGTCTGTACAGCATGCAAGCCATTGAAAATCAGCACCCCGGCCCAAGAACATCGCCCGGGTCCGGCCACAACCATTGTGTCTTTGAAAATAACTGGTCTGATTTCCTCATATAAAAATGCCTTTGCCTTTCAAACCCTTCCCTCGGCAGGGAGGATGCACCTGATGTTTGAAATGTCCGCTGACCCGTTTCCTCCACCCATCGCCCTTTCTAAAAGAAACCAACTCCAAACCTGAGATTGTTGCAGAGACAGAAGGAATGAATGCAGGTGGATTCCGTGCCAGGTTCCTTCACCCTCACTCGAGCTCTGCCGAGCAAGAGCTGCTTGGCCAAGAAAGATGACCTCTGCCCTAGAACTTTCAGGATTTTTTTTATTTTTAAATATATTTATTTATTTGCAAGGAAAGAGAGAGAGAGAGAGAGAGAGAGAGAGAGAGAGAGAGAGAGAGAGAGAGAGAGAGAGAGAGAGAGAGATATCAAGAATGGGCCACTGCAAATGAACTCCAGATACATGCCACCTTGTGCATCTCGCTTTACATGGGCACTGGGGCATTGAACCCGGGTCATTAGACTTTGCAGGCAAGTACCTTAACCACTAAGCCATCTTTCTCCAGGCCCGAACTTTCAGGATTTTAAGGGGATTGGAAAGTGTCCCATTCACCCACAGGCTTGGGAACAGTGCCAGGGACCCAGCCCTACATCACAACCTGGGATATTATGAGGTGAAAGGACCCTGAACCAAAGGAGAATTTTTTTTTTTTGTCTGTGAATGTTTTTGGCTCACAAAGCACGCTCTTAGCATCTGATGTGGTCCGAAGCCTAAATGTTGCATTGTGGGAACTGAAAGAGTTCTGTAGTTCACCTCCGAACAGAGCAGACATAGATTTTACTTTTTCTCTGCAGCCTGGCAGAACTCCATGTCCACAGAAACATGCATGCATACACATCTGTCATGGCTGCATGTTACATGAGTCACGTGGAAAGTGAAAATAGCACCGAGAGCAACTTCACATTGGAGACGTGATCATATGATTGTTCATTCTGTCAATATTATCCATTGCCTGGGGAGGGATAGTCAAATTTCAGGTATAAAATAATTCAGTGAACACATTGGAATATATTTGTTCTGAAAGGGTTGAGGGGAATGCTTTTATTTTTATTTTTTTTAATGTGATGCATTTCTTCATTTTTTTAAAAAAAATCCTCTCCTGGGGGTTCCTAGCAATGAGTTATTACTTAGACTCCCCAAAGCTGTCTTAAACAAGTAAACACAATGTAAAGAGATGCATTTGGTCTGTCTTTTTGAGTCATCTGCACTGGAAAAGGCCCTAATGACAGTCGCCTGGCTATTGTAGCCTCATTTGTATGCCGAAGGGTAGCAAGTCAGAGTGTCATCCTTTGGAAGAGCCGTTTTACTTGGAATATATTTTTCCAAAGGAAATGAACACAGGAGCCTGTTGAAGAAATAGCATCCCACCTGGCACTAGCATTTTAAAATAGTCCAATTCTAATCCATAAAACATTTCTGCTCTCCCCTGAAGCTCTCTGGGCTGCCTTGTGCATGAATAATTTTTGGAGGAACACCCATGCCTACTAACCCATTGTTGGTAATGACTGGAACAGAGTAACCAAAGCCTGGGAAGTGTGTGTGTGTGTGTGTGTGTGTGTGTGTGTCTAAACCTGTCACAGGAAACCATGGGACGGAAGTGGCTTTTACTTTGGAGGAAGAGGGAGAATTTCAAGTTAATATTCTCAATATGATTTACAAGTTTCAAAATGTCCAGGGTTTCCTGCAGTGGAAACACGCTCTCCCTCCCTCCCTCCCTCCCTCCCTCTCTCTCTCTCTCTCTCTCTCTCTCTCTCTCTCTCTCTCTCTCTCTTTCTCTCTCTCTTCCTCTCCCTCTCCCTCTCTCCAGCTCAATCTTTGTCTCAAAGTATTTCATAGATATTTTGAGGAAGTGCCTACACAGGAAGGGAGAAAATGAAATTAGCATTTTAACAACTCACAGGGGAGTAAAATAAACCGAAAGTTCAGCTTTGATTTTTTCTTTCGCCTGATGCATGTTCAAAATAGATAGCATTTTGTCTTTAGAATTGCGTATTGTGTAGGAATATGTTTTTAACCCTTCAGCACATTTACTTATTATTATAATTTTAGCATTCACACACACTAGTGTTCTTGGTGCAGAGAGAGAGGGTAATGGAAAAATGAGATTTTTATGGTTTTTCTTTAAAAAAAACAAAAACATTGAAAAAAATGAAACCCATTGAAAAATAGAAGAAGGTTTGACTAGAGTCAAATAACCTGGATGTGATGGGCAGAGACAACAGGACAGGTAGCAGGCACCTGGCGAGACCTGCGGCCTTGAACTTGCTGTGCACGTGGACATGTGAAGACACACACACACACACACACACACACACACACACACACACACACACACACACTCATCACCGCTTCTCCAGCTGCATAAATGCTTCCCCAAAACACATCACTGCATGCGTGTTCCTCTGCATTTCAACCAAGTTCAGAAGCTTTTGCCCATGACATTAATTATACAAAAGCCAAACAACCAAGCAGGCCCATTTTGGGGTTAGTTTTCAGGAATCTATTTGTGGCCTCAAAGAATTTCTGTGGGGACTGTCTGGGCTATCCAATTTATTCTGTGATTATATTCTGCTTGCAGGCCTTGACCTATTTTGAAGCTATTTTCCTCCCTGTGTGTTGTTCAGAAGGAAAATTCCTTATTGTGAAGCAGTATTTTGACCCTCTGTGAACACCATCCCTGGCTGCCTGGATTCCAGCTGCTTTGAGAAGCTCCTCTCAAGGACAGGAGGACCAGGATGCTGTGTGACTGTTCCTGGTGGCATTGCTCAGTGTCTAGGACAGCCCATGCACACAGTAGGCACCTAATAAGATCTGAAGTTGCTGAATAATTACATTTCCTGGTGTGCTGTGTACCACCAGTGACTGGATACTGTATATATGGCCAATTTGCTGAAATACGTGTTCCAAATTTTTCTATATATAGCTTTTTTTTTTTTAATGGCCATTTTAAATTTCAGCTGGTTGGTGGCTTTAGCTGGAAGGAGGGAGAAAGGAGACAAGATGCATCTCATTGTCCCTAATCCCAAGGGGTGGCTGTTGAGTGAGGTACTCAAGGGTAATTTGCATAATATTTGCATATCATTCTGTTTCCCACTTCCAAAGTTCCAACTCATCTGAGAAGGGAAGGAAGTGGCACTGAAAGCAGCTAAAAACATTCTTTTGAGTTCATGTTATTTCAGTTTTCTCTCCAGGAAGAAGTTTCTAGAAGCCTCCGAGGCTTGCCAAATGAAGACAGGCCTGGTCTCTAGAAATACACGGAGAGCTGTATGCATCACGTGGTGCAAGCTCACATCTTGTCGTCTACAGGGAACATTAGCAGCTGTCCCTCAGCAGTGACAACTCATGAGACTTAGCAAACTTATCAATATTTTTGTCTCTCTCCTCCTACCTCACCCCACCAGAGGCATTGCACTAACAAAACCATATAGATTATATGTAGAAGCAGGAGTTTATTATGATTATTTTTCCTTAGGAGGGAAATCCTTCCCAAGGAGCTTCCAACTGTATTGTTTCTTCCCAGTTAGACCAAGAGCCCGAGTCTGTTTTGGACAGTAGAATCTGAATTATGTAACTTTATCTAATAACCCCAGAAACAGGCAGTTTTGAACAGCTTCAAGAACCCCAAAGCTAATGCATTGATTTTCCTTTAATAGAATTCCTCTGTCGAAGGACAGTGCTCGGTAGAGTCCACCCTTCCATCTTAACCCACCAAAGACTATTTCTTTCCGGTTGAGCTCCATTCATTTCTGGTTGAATAGGTTAAGCAAAGACAGACCTCACTGTTCTCAATTCACTTTATGATCCTCCCATCATAAAAAATAATATCAGCACCTTGCTTTTCATGTCAGAACTACATTGGAGCCGCTCTTCCCTATGCCCATGAGTAAATCCCATAAAAGCCGCCCCGATGTACTGTTGCTGTTTTTCCTTGAGTGTGATTGATTGATGGATGAGTGCTGACACTTCAATGAAGCTATTTCGACCGCCATTTCAATCCGATGATGTGAGGGGTATATTTTCTGTCCATGCCTCATTACTTCAGAATGACATTCCTGGAACTTCATTTACTTTTTCCCTCCTTCCCTGAAGCGCCATATTTTTTCCCATCTAGGTTATGCACGCCGTAAAAAAAGCAATTTGCTATTATATGTGGTATAAGGGTAACGCTTTCCCTAGGAGGTAAATAAGTTGTTTTAATTTTAAATCCCAATGTTGAATTTAGGGATCATGTCAAAATTTCCAAGATAATCCAACAGGCAGCTTCTATGAGAAATGGTGACAAGGATATATTTGGCTTCATTTTTATCAGTGTATATATATATATATACATATATTATATATATACACACGTATATAACCTTGATAATTAAAACACCGACACAAAATATTCATTTATTTTAGAGCCATGTAGCTCCTAGCATTGTGCCTAGAATGGTTTAGATATTTCACCTATAGCCGAGTAGCCATTTACAATACAATCTAGACTCATTTGTCCTTTGAGAATACGGAAACTCATTGTTTAAGTGTGAAGATGGATTTATCTATTATAGGTTACTTTCCACGGTACAGTAAGTGCTCAGCTAGAATAAACAGGTCTACCCCTGCCTTCCAAATGATGCACTGGGTATGCGGGGCTTTAATGTTAAAGCCCGCTCTTAGCTTTTCCAAGTTGACTTAGGACCTGATTTTAATCTGTGTAATACAGTATTCCTGTTAATAATAACGTATAATTAAGACATCCGTTAAAAATCCATAACGTTAATTTAATGGAGAAAATCTAATACAGTTCTATTGGAATTTTTACGTTAAATTAACTTTAACGGGCTTTTAATGGATGTCTTAATTAGATCTCATTATTAACGGGAATATTCCACAAATTAAAATTGGGCCCTTAAAGTTTTAATGAAAAAAAGTTGCAGGAACACATTTGAAATGGACACCCTGTTTTATGCTTTCTGTGGGTTTGGGGGAGAAGTTGTTGCAGGAAGAGGTTCAGAGACAAAAGCCATGACCCTACCTTCTTGCTCTCTCCCACTTTGTGGGTCTCATCTGCCAACCAACGGGCATGGGTGAAGGGTGCCACCTATTCTCCCCCGCAAGGGGAAGAAGCCTTTACCAGCACACCATTGGCCTAACAAGTCTCACAGAAGATCAACATTGTTCAGATGTTTTCTTGGCCCAAAGTCTGATTTTACTTAATAATTCTTCTCCTTTGCAGTGATTAATGGCTCCCCGGGCAGGGGCAGGCCTGGGCAATCCAGGTGCAACTGGAATTGTTACAGTGAACAGAAACATTTCCTTTAGACAAACGTTCCCAAGGGGGTGATAAATAGGAAATGGACATTACCATGAAAACCAGGCTTCCAAGTGGAGGCCACTTGGACATTAAACCATGAAGACTTAGATTTCCTCTCTCTTTCCTGTTACAAACTGGCAACGCGACCACATCAATGTCCCCAGTTCTTTTCCTTCCGTGACACTTCGTTTCTTTGTGACAGCGAAAAGGGGACCGTGGAGAGGAGACAGCCCCCACTGCAGTCTATCAATGAAAATCCAATATCGTCCATAAGGAGAGAAGTGGAAATCAATACTTCATTACCAAATTGTTAGTGAGGACGAAGAGAAATGGCCGGGGTGATTTGCTTTATTTATTTATTTTGGCAATCTTCTTAGGGCAGGGGTGTCAGGCCGAGGTCAGTGAGTTCCATGGCAGAAGCAGGGTGAGGCGACGAAGGGATCGGTGTGAGGAAGATCCAGGCTGGAAAGTTGAAACTAAGGCATTTGTCCTGTAACGGGGATCAGAGTGACAAAAAAAAAAAAAAAAAAAAAAAAAAAAAAAAAAAAAAAAAAGCATTACTTTCAGAGGCAGAGCCTGGGTGACTCCTCTCCCCAGGGTGGTCAAAATGCCCATCTAGAAGACTTCATATTTACCAATGTTATGAGTAGAGTAACAGATAAGCCTAGTCCTGGGTCTGATATAAGCAGACGATGGGGCATACAAACCAGGAGCCAGTGCTGAGGAGACGATGGCTCAGTGGTTAAAGGCATTTGCTTGCAAAGCCTGACGGCCCGGGTTTCAACTTCCCAGTATCCA
Source organism: Zapus hudsonius (assembly GCA_004024765.1). Classification (NCBI taxonomy): domain Eukaryota; kingdom Metazoa; phylum Chordata; class Mammalia; order Rodentia; family Dipodidae; genus Zapus; species Zapus hudsonius. The sequence goes on from PVHP010021864.1 coordinate 25,563, forward strand.
TAGGAAAAGCCAGACATAAAAAACAGGAACCAATTGAGGAATTTTTTTCATATGTAAAAACCCAACAAAAAACATTTATGAGTTCACACCCATGTTTGTAGCAAGTATATTCATGGTAGCTAAAAGGCAGAAGCAATCGTTAGTGGATGAATAGATAAATGAAATCCAGTGCACGCGCACAATGGATTACAACCTTGCCTTAGAAAGGAAGGAGAGTCTCCCCATTCTAGCATGGATAAACTCTGAGGAAAAATTATATTAAGTGAAAAGTCAGTCACAAATGACAGAGGCAGTATTTATTTCAATTTTGCCAAATGTAAAACTCTGGAAGTGGATGGTTTTTGGTTGCACAATAGTAATGGAAGTAGTGGCATCAAATCTTATACTTAAAATGGTAAATTTTATGTTATTTAATTTTTTTGTCCTAATTAAAAATAGAATATTGGAGCTGAGCTGGAAGCCCCTCCCAATTGGCTAGCTCTTAGGATTCTGGAAAGACCTATGCAGCCTGTTGGGGGGGTGTCATGGTTTGATCCAGGTGTCCCCTACAAACAAATGTGTTCTGAATGATTGATCCCCAGCTGATGGCAGTTTTGGAATTGGAACCTTGTTGGAGCTGTGTTGTTGGGGGTGGGCTTATGGGGTTATAAGCGAGCTTCCCCTTGCCAGTGTTTGGCACACCTTCCTGCTGCTGTTTGCAGTGCTGTGGCAGAGGTGATGTCCACCCTCTGCTCATGCCATCGTTTTCCCTGCCAGGATGGAGTCTCCCCTCGAGTCTGTAAGCCAAATAAACCCATTCCCCCACAAGCCGCTTTTGCTTGGGTTCTTTCTGCGCAGCAACTAGAAAGCTGACTGCAACAGAGGGGAAAGTCATCAATGGTGTTAACCAGAAGTGGACCCTGCAAACTTTATGACTGGCCAGCCAAGCCAAATGTGCCATCTGGTGCAGTGGTGGTATGCCTATTATGGGGGAAACCAACTGCTCTCTGGAGTTCAGGCTCGAACCATGGAAAGGATTTTGTGCCTGATACTAAAAACCTACTGAAGAGCCTATGACTGGGAGGTCAGAAGCCCTTTGGGGAAATGAATACTGTTTTGTGGCTAAATGGATATATTATGCCCGCCAAACTGCCCTCTAAATACTTATGTTTATGCCCAGATATTAATGCTACTCTTACTTTTGGTTAGAGAAGTTTCTCTTTTCAATTGGTGGCGACCACTGGGGAGACTCAGAACTCACCAAAGTGCTGAGAAGAAATGACAGTGGAGTGCTCAGCACTAAGTAAGACATCTCTATCACACCGTCCAAGGCCCAGGGACCATTGTGAAAGAGGTGGCAAAAAAAAATGTCAGCGCCAAAGGAAGGGAGGGTGCTTATAATACTGCCTTCCAGACATTAAGTGCCCTTGACATTGATGGCCTCGAGTGGCTGAAGCTACTACACAAGACCTGCATAATAGGAGGAAAAGCGATGAAATCAAAATTGAAGAGATTTTTCTCTAATAATACATGATACTGAGTATCCTGTTATATTATATATGCTAATAAAAATTAATAAAAAATTGAAGAGAGAAGCCGGACATGGTGGCGCACGCCTTTAATCCCAGCCCTCGGGAGGCAGAGGTAGGAGGATCGCCCTGAGTTCAAGGCCACCCTGAGACTACATGGTGGATTCCAGGTCAGCCTGGGCTAGAGCAGGACCCTACCTCGAAAAACCAAAAAAAAAAAAAAAAAAAAAAAATTGAAGAGAGATTAGTAGGAGAGAAGAAGGGATTTGATAGAGGGGGGAACGGGGGGGGGGAAGGGACAGTGGTGGAGGAATTATGATCATGGCATACTGTTCATATTTATGGAACTTGTTAATAAAAGGGTTAAAAAAGAGAGAACTTGTCACGAAAGGAAGTGGATGGCATTCCTAATGGTACACCTGGGGCTGTCCTCTGACCTCCACAGGCACATGCACACCCATCCACCCACACCCACAAACATGCACACATGAACCACACGAAGAAAATGGGTGTTTCCATTTTCAGATAAGAAACTGAAAGACACACACACACAAAAAATGAGCAACAAAAGAAGCCAACCAACTGAAATTGTTTATGTTGGACTGATGTAATTATCTAAGCTGCCACCAATACATAAATAATAAATAAAGAGCCACTAAGATAATATATAATGTATTTTTTAATATTACAAAGAAATTTTAAAAATCACAAATTGACCTTCGGAACCCCTTTCCCAATCCAGAGAAAGTTCTATCCATATTGAGCTGTATATTCCTTCTGATGTCATCTCTCTTCCAAGCATGCTTGCTAGGTATTCAGAGTAGCAGATGAGAATGAGCCTTGTTATTTAAAAAAATATTTTAATTTATTTGCAGACAGAAAGACAGATGGGGAGAAAGAGAGAAAGAGAAGGAGGAGGAGGAGGAAGAGGAGGAGGAGGAAGAGGAGGAGGAGGAGGAGGAGAGAGAGAGAGAGAGAGAGAGAGAGAGAGAGAGAGAGAGAGAGAGAGAGAGAGAGAGAGAGAGGTGTGCCAGGGCCTCCAGCCACTGCAAACAAACTCCAGATGCATACCCCACTTTTTGCATCTGGCTTTATGTGACCTGGGGAATCAAACCTGGGTCATCAGGCTTTGTAGGCAAGTGCCTTAACCACCGAGATATCTCCTCAGCCCCATTGTTTACTTTTCAATAGAGAGTAGCAGGAACCCACAAATGATCACAGGTCACATGTCCTGGGTGCTGAACCATTCTTGTTATGTTGAACATGGAATCCGGCCCCATTTTATTGAAGAGTGCTTAGCACTAAATGACCCATCTGTATCACCCCCCCCCCAAGGTTCAGGAAACATTGCAGAAGAGAGAGTGGAAAGAATGTAAGAGCCAATGGATGGGGAGGAGTGCTGTGGAACTCTGTCTTTTGACAGGAAGGGGCTGTTGCATTCATGACATTGTAGCAGTTGCTAACCCACACAGACCTGCACAATCTTGAGCTGATCCACACGTTATGTATAATGGAAGAGGGGGGAAACAGCATCAAAATAGATGAGGGCTAGTCAGAAAGAAGAAGGGGTTCAGTGGAAGGGGAAAAGAGAAAGGGAAGACAAAAGAAGGTAATGGAAGGTGATTATGATCCGAATACATTATGTACTTGTATGAAAACTATCAATAAAAAGTCTTTAAAAGGGGTCCTTCACACTGTGATGGACATCTTTGTGTTTAAAGCTTTTCAGTATATTAGGATGTTCTCATGGGCTTAAATCCTCAAGTCTGAAATTTTTGAGTCAAAAAAGAAAGTAACGTTTTTCTGGTAAGATATGCCATTTCAAAACTTATCAGAGAGGCTGTGGGGGAGATGGCTCAGAGTTAAAAGTGCTTGTTTGCGAAGCATACCAGCCTGGGGTTGATTCCTAGCACTCATGTACAGCCAGATGCAAAGAATGATCCATATCTCTGGCATTCGTTTGTGGGCAAGAGATCTGGCATACTGGTACACACACACACACACACACAAAAAAAAAAAAAAA
>PVHP010021865.1:0-29149 GCA_004024765.1 Zapus hudsonius
TCTCTCTCTCTTTCTTTCATTCCCTCTTTCTTTCAGCATTTGCTTCTTCCCACATCTCTGATCTTGCGAACTCCTATTCACCACCACTCCATTCTTAGCTTAGCCTTCACTTCTCTGGCAAGACCTACCTTCTCCACAGGCCAGCTGAAGTATCTGATCCATATGCTCTCACAGTACCTCATCTATTAAATCTGAAGCTATGAGTTGGTATTCACAGCAGAACCCTCTGTGAGGGTAGGTATAACACTGCATTTTTTAAGCACATCACTTTATCCCTAGAGTCTAGCATTGCAGAAAAATGCTCAAGAATTTATACTAAAGATTTTTATATAAACTTTTATTTGAGAGAAAACATATGGGTTCTGTGACTTAGAGTTTTGTTTCTGAATAATGATGTCTATAGATGTAATTAAGTTCCACTACAATTATTTCATTTTTAAGCTTCTCTCCATTCTCCAGTTTTCTTTATCCATAAATTAGAAGCAAGTAATAAATCATAGGGAAACAAGCAAACAAAATTTCCATTGTCTGAAAGCAGTCACGAAGACAAATATTTTGTACCAGCATTCTTTCTCATGAGCAGCATGAGGGTCCCAGTAGGCTGCAGAGTCCCTGATGGGCTTTATGTCTTTTTTATTGTGGGGATTTGGAGGCTCTTGGGCTTTTCCGAGAAATGTCATCATTCCATCAAAGGATAATATACCTCAAATGCCACAGGATGTGTCTCTGGTGGTGACATTGCTTTGTCGATATTCTCCCTCTTGTTCTCACTCCTTACGTATTTCATATAAAATTGTGATTTTTACATAAACTTCCAAGTATTCAATCTTGGAATTTAGGAAGATGGTCAACTTCTCAATGAAATGTTTTCCTCTATTCACTCCCATGACCATCCCCAACCTTTATCCAGATAAGAACTTCCCATTAGATTTCCAATGGAAACAAATCCTGTAAGAAATTCATCTCTACGAAGCTCATATATTCAATAATCCTGGGAGCGACATGCTCTGCTTGGGGGCCGTGAGTTCTTTGTGGACCAAAATTCGAACCAGCCTCATATGGGCCCAAGGATGTGTACACACTTATCCAACTCAGTATTTCCCATTTACACACACACACACACACACACACACACACACACACACACACACACACACAATTTCACTATAGAACCTTTTAAATCTATAACTTTATTGAAGAATGCAGTTTGAAAAATATCGATTACATCCCTTACAGTGTTTTATTTCTGACCTGTAGAGTCCTTTCTTCTAGCTAGATCTCTACATTTATTGGCAATTATATAAAATCATGATAGGTGACACTCAGTGTTATCATTTCCACTATTATAAGCACATCATAAGCATTGGCTCATTGGTCTTTCTACCTGCCTTTTGGAATAGATATATCAGACAAGAGATGTTTAAGAATCTGAGTTTAACATCACTCTTATTGGTTTCTCTAGTTCTTCTTTACATTTTCTGTGCCTTGGTCATGATCTGCTCCTGGCAATTTACAGGCTTTCATGGATGTTTGATGCTAAATGAATCCTCTAGCTTCTGCCTTTCATAAGAAAACCAATTTTTAACCAGTCTGTCATTCCTAATGAGGTAATTCCTTAGAGATGCATAAAGCAACATACCTTCCCCTTGTCTACCCTGTCCCAAGGATAACTCTGGAACAAGGAAGCAGCAGGAATTGTACTGTAGAATCAAACTAGTGCACTGTGGGTATCTTCAAATAATCTGCCAGAACACAGCTTGAATAAAACATGCGATAGTCATGGGTCACAAAACAAACACAGACATCACAAAACAGACTGCCAGAGTATGACAAACACTTGAATATAAATTAAAAGAAGCTTCGCAGACACAGCATAACAAAAAGCTCAATTAACACAACTAACCATATGCTACAACCAGAATGCTTGGACACGGTGGAAGACACCAGCACATTTCATGTGAAGAAATCTCTGATGAAACAGCTTCATCAGAGAAGCTGGAATCAGGGTCCAACTTCCGCACCGCAGTGATAAAATAGATTCTCCCAGGAGTCCCTTTAAATGGACCCTAATAAAATCGCCATTAAAGGCATATACACACCCAAAAGTGCTGCACATATAGCTGTGGAAACAAAAACCAAACAACAAGCTTTTGGGTCTTTTATGTTTTATTATTTTCTTCCACATTGAATTACCACATACCTTGATTTACTCAGTCATATTGTAAAGGTGTTATAGACTGCCAGCAAAGAATATGAATCTTAGGATCACACAGACTGGGTTTAAATCCTCTTGGTCCATTATTACCTGTATGGTTTTCTTTCAGGTTAGTGAGTCTGTGGCAGTGACTGTTCTCAGAAGAGAGGGTGACACTTCCTCAGGCTTTTATCAGATCAAAACTAACGATGTCCCTAAGGGGCACAGAAAAATGTTTCACAGAGAATATTCAGTACATAAGAAACATCATTTTTCAAGGATATATACATATATCCATGTATATATACATATAGGATATATGTATATATATATACATATGTATATATTTCAGGAATTAAATTGGAATCTGTGTTTTTGAGACTCTTACTATTTGGTTTGACTGAATAAAAATAACTTCTTGGGAGCCAGGAGGTCCGGGTTGAGTACTAGGCTATCCAGGGCCCCCTGCCACAAGGATTGATCCAGATGGTACACAGAGGAGGATATCCAGCTGATTGGGGATGGGGAGGAGGGGCATTGGGGAATTGGGGATAACAACTCATTGTTTGCCCACTGAATAATGTAACTCATTATGGACAATAAATATATATTTAAGATTAAAAAAATAACTTCTTAGAGAATTCTGTCTTTGGTAATTTATTATTGTCATAATTGTAGTATTAACAAGTTAGAAAGCACTCATTTGTGGGTCATTGATTATTCATTCGTTTACTCATTCATCCATATTTCTAACAAATAGCTCGAGAGCATCCATTGGTACCAAGGACACTGTCCTAGGTGTTGACAATCCATAGCTGCTTGAGACACAACTTCCACTATCAAGATGTTCCTAAATTGGTGCAGGAGGCAACCGGAAAGTGAAATAATTGTGATTGTTTACATACTTAAAATACTAAATATTTTAAAAGTGTTGAAAGGAATCTTTGTTCTCTTGAAAGGGTTCAGTGAAAGTCATTTATCCTAGATTTAGAAGGTTCAAAAGTGCTTTCAGAAAAAAATATTAAAAAAATGAAATATATTTCTATTCTGTTCGACTTGATCCACTGACTAAAGTTTATATTGTGAAAATTATCTTACTGTTCTCTGGGACTGTTTGACTCATTTTCAAGCTGTTCCGTGCAGGAAAGAAAAGATTTCTAACTTTTGCTTATTCTTCTTGATAACTTTATCCTTAAGGGAGATCCACAGATCAGTTTTTTAAATGTAGATATTTAAGAAAGAATGTAGATCTGGGATTTTTCTGGACTTGAGTATGAATTTCTCTTAACCTTTACTGATGTGAGCTTCAGGGAAGTCATTTAACTTCTTTGAGCTTCAATTTTTATCTGTAACATCAGAAAGTTATGCCTTTCTTTATTAAGTGTGATCAGTAGGTGGTTTTAATAAGGCAAGCCTCAAGAAATTGGGATTGAAGGCTATAAAGCTGATCTTCGAGAGTTATGAAATTAATATATATCACTCTAGGACAGCATTTCATTAAAAGACCAAGGCAGAGGTTCACAAGGGAGAACAGTTCCACTTGGAGTATAGTTCAGATTTATACAGTGGGGTGCAAAAGTTATTCCAAGTTTCTCATATTTGCTATTCTTTTAGTAAAAAAAGACTTCCAGTCCTTTAAGAATGATAGCTAGGCTAGAATAAGCCAGTCTTCTTTTTTTTTTTTATTTTATTTTTTTTTAAATATTTTATTTATTCATTTTCAAGCAGAGAGATAGAGATAGAGAGAGACAGAGAGAGAGAGAGAGAAAGAGAGAATATGGGCGCACCAGGGCCTCCAGCCACTGCAAATGAACTCCAGACACATGCGCCCTCTTGTGCATCTGGCTGTTTATGGGCACTGGGGAATCGAACTCTGGTCCTTCTGCATTGCAGGCAAACGACTCAGCCGCTAAGCCATCTCTTCAGCCCATAGAATAAGCCAGTCTTCTGATGGCATTCTCAAGAATATTAAGATAGAAGAAAAGAAAGTTAAAAAAATCAGATGGAAGAATGAGTCCACCAGGCAAGGAAGATTTCCATGATAGAATCACAGAAACATGGGATTCATTAGACCAGACGCTCAAGAGTAAGAAATGTGGCTGCAATTTCAATATAATAGTGCAGATTTATATAAAACATGTTAAGTACAAGTTTGGTGGCTGTGGTGGTTTGAATGTGAAATGTACCCCATATGCTCATGTGTTTGTGATTAAGCCTCATGATCAATTCCCAGCTGGTGGAACCCTTGGGGGGTGGAGCCTTGCTGGAAAGGTGTTTTTCTGGGGGCTGGCCTTGAGGTTGATTGAGTTTATTGGGTGTTCACTAGTTAATCCACGCTTGCTGCTACCTCCCAGATGATGTGACAAGATGTGATGTCTAGCCTCTGCTCTGCCAGGCTTTCTGTGTCATGATGAAACTTCCCCTCAAGACTGTAAACTGCAATAAGCCTGTTTTGTCCACAAGCTGCTTCTGCTCAGACATTTTGTCCCAGCCAGAAGTTGGTGACTGCAATAGTTAGTGGTAAATTTTATGTTTCACCTTATTTGGGTTGAGAAACTCTCCTTAGTTTCATGTGTATTTCTGAGTATGTTTCTGAAAAAGATTAGCAATTTAATCAGTACACTGATTGTACTGATTATAAATGTGGTTAGATGGATGTCCTCCAATTGGCAGAAGGCCTCACTAGAGTAAAATCAGAGGAAGAACAACTTTGGTCTCCTCTTTTGGACTAGGACTATCTTCATGACCCAAGGGGTATTAGTGATCCTGGTTCTCAGGACCTTGGACTTGGGTGGAGACATGTGTAATTGGCTTTCTTAGTTCTCGGCCACTGAGCTTGGGCTAGAAAAACACCACCACTTTTCTGGGCCTTAGGCCTGCACATCAACATCACAGATTTTTGGACTTCTTAGTAACCAGAATCACATGATCTTATTTGCCTTGGTGTGATATATACATGCATGTGTGTATCCTATTGGTTCTGTTTCTCTGGTTAACTAATATAGTGAGGTATTACATAGAACACCTTGCATGCATTAATAATTTTGATGCTGAAAACAATCTCATGATGTAGATTTTGTTAGAACGTTCATTTTTCTCTTAAGAGAATTGAGGTTTGTAGAAGTTTAGCAGCCTGACCCAGGGCACATGCCTAGTTTGAGAAGAACTAAGGTTTGAAGGTCAGCAATCAATGTCTGCAGTGTACTCCATGAACCTGGCCATGACTTTGATATGAATGATTTTCTACCTGATGCTATCACACATCTCAGATGGTGATGTTTTGCTCAAGCAGCTGAAAGCAGATGAGGGAAAATCATACCAAATCCTTTATGGGCTCAAATAAAGTATCTTGAGCTACTGATCAATCTCTTCAGTGCCATTCCTCCCCAAATTTAAAAGAATGCATGAGCCATAAGTTCCTCTATCGTGCATGGATATCTTTACTTGTTATTCATAACTCTAATTAGAATGCTTGAAAAAAATGGTGTAGCTTCACAGCTTCCTTAAACAATTAATAGCTATGGGAATTTCTCCTTCAGAAAGAAATGGCTATCATGGCATGACCTTGAAAGACTGAATTGAGTTCCAGCTCCAGTGCACATGCCAGAGCACATGTACAGTGGGTCACCCAGCACAGCAGTATGCCAGGAAGTGCCAGTGGTTTCGAGACGAAAAAGACACCTGTTACTCTAGTTACTACACATGCTAATTATACTTTTTTGTGTCTAGATTTAAAAATACATTTGCTTGTGTTTCTTCCTTGTTTCCCGATACTTAAGGCGATCAATTGTCATCCATGATTTGAATTATTCTACTGAAGAATGCTTTATTACTGTTAGAAAAGCTATTTCATTGTTATTTGGATGTACTTATCACTTAATAAGTATTCACCCTACCAGATAAAGCATTAAAAATGGGCATTATGATTTTTCAGGGCATTTCACAGTTGTAGACTTTAATGTTCATCCAGCTGAAACTTTGAGACTAAAAATAATCCAATTAAGTGACAGCAGTGTATGTTGAATTAGTTCAGAACAGATGGTAAAGTACCCTCCATTCATCATTAATTAATGTTCACTTGGTGCCCACAGAGAATGACTCTGGGTTACTGCTTCCTGAAGACAGAAGCAAAAGTTCTCTATGCAAAAGAGGCTGTGCTGTGCTGGTTAAAAAATACCCTATAGAAACTGGCATTATTTTACAGAATAAGTAAATAAGTATCCCAGAAATAGGAACATCAAGGATGTCAAAAGATCCTGTGATCTGAAAAGAGAGGATTTCAGGAACAAGAGTATGATGAGTTTTCCTAGTTAAGACGAATTTATAAATACATGTTTCTCCTTTTACAAAACATTCCAGCAGAGAAACTCTGTGATACTCTGAACAGTGCCTTTATTTTGTGAATTCTAGTTTATATTTTGTATTCAGTTTTCTCTCTTGACCTCTGATTAACAGAGACACACATACATGAAATAGTTAAAGTAGGTAGAATGATATTCAAACCCAACAATCCTGTATATTTGTGCATCAACTTGGTGTATATTTTGAGGAATCATTTTCCATAATTGAAAATTTTTTCTCTGCCATAAGTATAGAGTAGGTTCATGACTATCTCAAGTGTCTCTTCTTTTTCATCATTGACAATCAGGTTCTTGTTGTATTCCCATTCCACAAATAAAATAACTTTTCAACTTTTAAACATGTTCTTTACTGATGGGAAACTCATTGATAGTATTTCAGAAATGGGTTTACTTGTTTGTTTTAAAAACATTTTGGCTGGTTTTCTTTACTGTGTCGATAAAGTAACCACTGACTCAGATTTCCACTTTTAAACTTATCCAAATTCATCACAGTTGGGTTAAAAGTTATGTGATGAAATGTAATCAACTCTGGCAGGCAGTTGCTTGCCCAGTTTCCCCTCACTCCATTCCCTAACTTGCCTCATTAGTTGAGGGCATGGCAATATGTTTGACTAAAATTTCCTCCTGTTTTTTAGCCCTTTTTATGAATAGGAAATATAGATGATATTGAAAAAACCATGTGCTGGAGAGGTTGTTTCTGACAAGACATTTTCAAGGGGTTATTCACTGACACTCACATGGACTGTGTCACTCGCTCATCTTAACCGCTTATCTCCAGACACGTTGCACTTCCTTCCCTGATTTAGTTCTCCCCTTGCATAATGGAAGCTGTGGAATTTTCAACTTTCAATCTGGTTTAGTGCCTTATTCTCTCCTAGGTTGCTCTACAAGGCAGGTATTTTATCTATTCCACTTAGAAAATGAGGCCAGATACTAAGAGTCACACACATACTTGTTGAATGAATGAAATATGACTACAGATTTGATGATACAAGAACACAGGGAGGAATCATGCTGAGGTTTCTTTTTTATCTTTGTTGTCCAAAATTAGATAGATTGAATTAGATAGATTGGCAAATATTGTGTCGATATGCCCATTTCCCTCTCCCCTCCCCCAATCCACTGGGCATCCTTGGTGGTCATACTGGATCCATCCATGTGGCAAGGGGTTATGGGTAGCACAGGAGGCAGCCAGGTTTTCCCCTCCCTTTATGAATTGTAGCTGAGGGGGTAATGTCTCTCACCATGGCTCTTACAATCTTTCTTCCCCCTCTTCCGCTCAGTTCCCTGAATCATGGTGCATGAGTTTTAAGTCTGTTTCATCACTGTGAATTTAAGAGTCTGTGCTTCTACTTTAAGATTGCATTGGAAGTCATTGGTGTCTGTCTCGCTGGCTTATCCTGGGATGACTGATTGGCTGTGGTTATAGGTCTCTTTCTTGCCCCACCACTCTCTTAAGTGTTTCACTTGGGGACTACACGATAGGCCTGGGGTGGTTCATCTCTTGCTGGGATATCAGCCTTTGGCTCATCGGTGGAGTTGGAATGACCACAGCTCTCTCACTGAATGTTAAGGTTTCTTGCTGGGAAGGCTGAGAAGTTGTTAACCCTGATTAGCTTTGAAGAGATGGCGGTGACCAAATTTGACAACACAACTAAGGAGATAACTTTCATTTCCAAGAGAAACATGATCAGAGATCAGGTAAATTATAAGGTGAAGGACACCGTTCTTAGTGAGAAGGACTTGCTGCAATGAAGCACAGAGATGATCCTGTCTTGAGAGTAGGAATGGACACGCTCATAGGTCAGAAGTTGCAAAGAGAGGGATGGAATTGGAGGAAACGCAAATCTGACAATTGGGTGTTCTGAGAGGAAAGGAAGGTTGGCAATCTATTTGGAAGGAGTAGAGATAGGAAGAAGGAATGAAGGGAAAGTTTCATGAGGCACTGGCTGGGGTTGATGAAGAACAGAAAACCATGGCTCCTGACTGGGATGGAAAGTTTGGGTGAAGTGGATCATGAGAATTTATAATGCACCCAACCATCATGGCTGTCTTTTTTGTTTTAAATAATTACTAGCACAATAAAGGTATTAATAAAAAAATATAATCACCAGCAGGTCAGAAGTTGGAATGAGAAATAAATAAGAACAGATGGTCAGCTTTTCCAGGGTTCATACATGGTGAAGTGGATCAGGGGAGAAAGATGAGGTGGTCATGTACAGCTGATTGTGGAAATGACCAAAAGTGTCCTCCAAATTCAAGAGGACAGGCGGGTCTCAAAGAAGACCTTAAAACTTGAGCAGTGCAGGAAGGTAATGTTTCCTTACTGTGAGGTTTTCCTACCCGGATCCTCACTGAGAATAGATTGGATATTTTTTTCTATATCCCTCTATATCACATGTGAATTTATTTCCAAGTGTTCATGATTCTCTTTAACCAATGTGCCATTGACTTGATACATAAAAATCACTCTGTCGAAGACCTCCAGAGCAAGGTCAAAGTGCACTCTTGGGCACTCCTGACAGGCCGTGGGTCAGAAATGCAATATGCAGCTGGAAGAGAAAGCCTTCGTTTCTCCTTGGCCATGTCTTCAAACATCACTCTAGGTCTCCTATTCCCAGCTTTCCCTCTCTTCCACATGCTTCATGGCAAAGCAGAGAGGTTGAGAGTTGGAGACTTGGACTTTGGAGCCCATTATCTGGAATTCAATGGGTTTCTGCATTTTAAAGTTGCACTTAACCTCTTTCCAGTTCAATTTTGTCATCTGTGAAATGAAGCTAATTTGATGTATATCCCATGGGGTTATTATGAGGTTAAGATACATGAAAAATACTTAGAGTTAAGTTTAGCATTCAGGCCCACTTAATTACCAATGAAGATGATGTCACTGATGATCCTGATGCTAAAATGGTAAGAATTCAGTGAGCCTGTACGAAGAAGACACCCTTCATTCTCTTAGGTGAAATGAATAGCATTTGTGCCCTTTGAACATAAGCAGAGAATAATTAATAGTTATAAACAGTACAACTCTTTCATGAATATTCCTAATTATATCTCTAGATTTTTCACATATTCTATTCAAGTGAAAACAAACATAAATTTCCAAGAGACATTTAAATCACTCAATAATTTTTAAAAAGTATTGATTAGAAGTAGTGATTTTCAATTAAAATCACTATAATTTCATTACTAAATACATTAATTAAAATGAAATAATTACACACAATGCATATAATCACAAACAGCTACAAAAAACAAGGATGTCTTGAAAATGTTATGTACCTCCATTTCATGTATCATGAGTTTACTTATATGACTGCTTCCCTGTGGTATTTTATGTAGATGTGTTTTGCCCCTGCATTTTTGACTGACACTCTGTGAAACAGAAATGAGCTGTGTCCCTTCAAATTCCCTTCTCTCGCTTCCCTCTATTCTTCTTATGTTCCTGCTTCATGGTACCATTATGAGGGTCTCAGAGACAAACCAGAAACTGAGGGACAACTAAAGTGTTGCTAGTTTCTCCTGGTGATCTGTGGCCTCTGTCCAGTTTCTCTAGTAATTCTGCCTAGAGAGAGTGTTAGGAAGTCTTTCACCATTAGGAAAGTGCCCCTCATTTCCATTAGATCAGTGATCATTATCCTTAGAGGGAACATATTAATAGAAAAATATTAGCTTGCAAGAAACACCCTACCAGTCATAAAATATACTAAAACAATTTAAACCAGCTTCTTAATAACTACTCAAATCCCTTAGTGTCACATAAATATCCTATATGCGCAACTGAAAGCTTTCTCTCTGTTTTTCTAAAACTGTAAGGGTTAAAAAACCTTAGTTTAGTACCTGTCTTGTAATTTGTGTCTAAATGGTTAACTATCACCACTTCATCATTTAATACACTAGATACTAGAATCTTATTTGCTTTTGAAATAATTATTATATAATATATAATCAGTGTTAGAAGTTCTAGCCATCTGTTTTCTTGCATGATTGAATTACCTAGGACTCACCCACTGATGAAACAAAAGCACTTAGGTCAAACCTCAACGGGTAGGATTTAGGATTTTGCACCTGGACAATTCTTTCCACTGTGGTGAAATAGCATGGGGTGTCTTTTCTTTTTATATCATTAGGTGCTCCACAACTGTCTACAAAGTTCATCCTTTCCACATGCTGCTTAACAAAGAGCATCATTTTCAAGGGTTTAATTGGCTCTAAATTATTTCTATACAATATCACATCATTCCTGTGAAAGGAAATCAAACGGTTTGGCAATCCATGAATGAATGACTATTCATTCACAGCTATCAAATTCAAGTTTGATAATAATAAGAATTATGTTGTTTTGTATTAATATAGAATAATTTTCAAGAATTTTAGTATGGAATTCTTAAAATTTTTCTTGTGACTTATAAGTGAATAAAGAAAACTAAAGAATACAGTTTGATATAGAAGTTTAAAAAATGACTGCTTCTTAACAAGTTTGAGGTGACTATATATCTAGATTAAACACTGAGAAATTGGCTTTAAACATTGAAACACTATTATTATTTTTTTCCAATGAACCAGAGAAAAATTTCAGAATTTTTAGGAAATATCAGATATTCCACTAAGAATATCTTGTCCCTAACCTAGAATACAAAATAAGTTTAAATAAAAATTTTTAAAATGCATTTCTATGACAACACACACAAGGTAAGTTAGAGTGCCCATGTATAATTTATTTAGCGCACCTAAGACATCAGGCCATCTCACGCCATCAAGACTACTCATGGTGATATGGTATGTCAGTGACAATATTTTATGTCATAAAACATGCAAAACCCTTCTTTCTTTCTGTCAATTATCTTGCATACCAAATCGGGTGACATTTCGGTGATGGTCTTGGGCTAAGAAGTCATCATTCATAGGATGTTTTGCTCCATCCTGGGATCATCAAATAAGATGTTACCTTGCTATTGCATGACTCCTTAAGAAGTACTATGTGTTCATATGACTCATCTTTCTAGGTCTACAGGAGGTAGATTTGGTGTACTTATGTAATACCATGTAGCATGGTGGTTCACAGTACCCAAGTGTCTACGGTTGACTCTCCCTGTTAGCCACAAATCTCATATGACTATGAGGCTGTCGTCCAGTAGCTCAAATTTTGTTCTCTAGTCCTTTGCAAGAGAATGTCCATTTCCTAGTGGAGAGGGCTGAGTGGCTACGTCTGAGATGCCTGTGAGCAGGTACAGTGTCAGTACAAGCCCTGCTGTCTGGTTTCATGGGTGAGGAGCCTGCAAACAGAGATGTTATGCTATTTCTCAAAGTGTTTTCCTTCTGTCCATGTAGAAAGATTGTATTTATTGTGAAACAAACTAAGAGGGACTGACTGACACAGCAAAGAGCAAGAAATGAAATCTGTCATCAAATACACTCGTTTAAGAAAACTCAACCTTGTCTACCTCTTTGGTAATGTGGGCTTTTTTATGGCACTGGGGAGTATATAGTAGTAACAAAATAGCTGATATTTAAATATACTAGCAAAAGAGCAAGTCTGTTTTCATTTTATACTATGATACCAAAATGACTTTCCCTAAATATGACAGGGACATTCAATACAACTAAATACTTTCTAATATTTTATTCAGATGTTTTTTTTCCCCTCCATTTCAATTTAGGTATATACCAAGTAATGAGATTACCTTCATTTTATGATTAGTTTTATATTAAATAACATGTTTGAAAATATTTGACCCGTTAGTCCACCTTGCATAAGAGCCACAAGCTGGGCCTGGTTTATGATAATAGTTTTCTTCTTTAGAAGTAATGTTAGAGGTACTGCATAAGGTAGTGGGAAGCAAGGGGGAGGAGTGTGTGCTTGTATGCTGATTTATGTCATCTTATTTAAATCCCTATTTTATCAATTTCCAAATTCCCGAATTTACCCTCTAAGTTATTCTCAACTCATAAGTCCAATTTGGCTAAACTTTTTAATATCTTATAAACTAATGAATAATATTCATATATTCATGTATAGATCCATACATCTGAAGACCTACCTACCTTCAAGACCTTACCCTCTGATGCTGGCTCCAGAAAAGAAAGCTTCCTACTCAAGTAAACAAGTGGAGAAGTATGAAAATCTTAGCCAATAGTTAAAGTTTTCCAGCCTGTTAGGGCCTTTAGCTGTAAGATTTGATGTTCCTTTGAAAAATGCACTAATATTTCCAAGCAAAATTGCTTTTAAAATTTAACACCAAGAGCAATTTCCATTTCAAAATTGTGCCAGTTATTGAAAATGTCTTCAGCGGTGTTACAAATGGTTTTGAAGCTTCCTTTAAATGTGCTCGGCATTTAGTAATGTGTGTCTGGGACTATGTCCTAAAAATTGCTTATCTAGTTATCTCTAAGGAAAAACAAGAAAAAAGTCTGGAAAAGTAATCATGATGCTGCTTATAAAATAAGTGTAGCAAACAACTTTATAAAACAATATTTTTAAAAGAGTCTTTTTTTGTTGTGTTGTGTTTTGCTTAATGGCCAGAACCTTCCAATTGAGAATTAAGAGAAACTGTTTTAGTGAATAAAGTTGGTCGAAATATTTTCAGAAAGAGAACCATAGACACAGAAAAAGAAATATCTTGGGGTGTGGGTGGGGATCCAGATAAATATTTACATATTAGTCAAAAAGCATGCAGGGCAATAGGAATCTTATTCCAGTTTAGGATAAAGCAAGATCTTTCCCAGATGATCCTCAAAAAAAGAATTTTCTGGGTTGGTTGGAAGTGAACTTCCATTGTCTAAAGATATTTCTAGTGAGATCTTTGATGTGAAGGATATTTCCTATCTCTCTTGTGTATCTGCCACATAAAGTTTATGTTTCCCTCACATTAATTTAGTCACCCTGTGATGTCATTAGGAGGCGGGACCTTTGGGAGGAGATGAATGAATGGAGGGAGCCTTCATGAATCAGTGCCTCAGAGATCTATCTGAATCCTTCTCTTAGGTGAGGACAACTGAGAAGGGGCATCTATGAGCCAAGAAGCAGGCTCTCAACACACACACCACATCAGTTAGTGCCCCAATTATAAACTATACTCTCACCCTACAGGGAGTTGTTATGTGTATTCATTCATCTGTCTGTTACTTGATCAAGCGTAGGGAGTGAATTTATTTATCTCAGCATTCCCATAGCTCAACTCACTAGGCACTCTGTTCTCATCCACATTCTCCTTCCAAAATACTCTGACTGATCTTTAAAAAAAATGACACAATGTATGTAAACCATTAGACAATTTGTGATATTTTTCAGTTTTCTAAACTGTGTTTAGAGTAGTTGTTGATATTTACTAATTCATTTCAAGAGTTTGCACATACCTATTTCACTTACAGTGATTTCTGTATGTGAATTCTAGAATTATAGAAGTTTGGGTCCACAAAGAATCAGTGTTTAGGCCATGAATTTCACTGTGATGGGAATTTTCCCCATTACCAATACCATATTTATTTTTATAAAGTGGATGGAAGGAAGGAGCAGATGAATAAAATTGCTTGACAATAGTTCCTGCCTGTTCCCGTCTAATTTTCAGAATATCAAATCTTATCAAAATTGTTTAGGCTACTTGAGAAAGGAATTTACTTATAAAAATTTCTGAGAACATTCGCCTAATTTAAAACTGATGAATTTGCTTTCATCTCAGTATATCCCCCAGGGTTGGGTAGAATCGCCTTGTAGTTACTCTTAGTTCTGATTTTCAGTCTAGAATTTGAATGGATTGAAATAATTTAAAAATCAACTATCCCTTTTTGCTGATGACATGATTTTATATGTAGCAGACCCAAAGAACAGTATCACTAAACTACTGAAGGTGATTAACTCCTTTAGCAAAGTGGCAGGATACAAAATTAACACACAAAAATCAGTAGCCTTTCTGTATGCAAATCATGTGCAGACAGAAAAAGCAATCAGTGAAAAAGTCCCGTTTTTAATAGTCACACACACAAAAATCAAATACCTTGGAGTAACACTAACCAAGGATGTGAAAGACTTGTATAATAAAAACATAAAAACACTGAAGAAGGTAATTGAAGATGACACGAAAAGATGGAAAGATCTTCCATTCCTGGATAGGTAGAATTAATATCGTGAAAATGGCAATACTCCCAAAAGCAATATACAAATTCAATGCCATGCCAATAAAAATACCAGCATCATTCTTTGTGGACATAGAAAAAATAATTTCCAAATTTATTTGGAAAGGCAAAAGGCCTTGAATATCCAAAGCTATCCTTAGTAAAAGGAGCTCATCGGGAGGTATCACCATATCCAATCTAAAGATATATTACAAAGCCATTGTAACAAAAACAGCATACTACTTGCATAAGAACAGATAAGTAGACCAATGGAATAGAAATAAAGACCCTGCCCTAAGCTCAAGCAACTATAGCTACTTAATATTTGATAAAGATGCCAACAATGTCAACTGGAGTAAAGATAGCATCTTCAACAAATGGTGCTGGACAAATTGGATAAACACTTGTAAAAAGATGAAAATAGACCCAGTCCTCTCACCATGGACTAAAATCACCTCCAAATGGATCAAAGAATCAACAAAAGACGTGAAACTCTGAAAATTCTGGAAGAAAAAATAGGGGGAACTCTCTATGAAATAGGAGTAGGGAAAAACTTCCTGAACAAACCTTTGGTAAACCAGGAAGTACAGCAATCACGCAACCAGTGGGATCTCATCAAGCTAAAAAGCTTCTCGACAGACAAACTTACCATCCTCAAAGCCAATAGACCACCATCAGGTTGGGAGTTAATCTTTGCCAGCTACAATACAGATAGAGGTCTAATATCTAGAATTTATAAAGAACTCAATAAATTAAATAATAAAATTTCAGACAGCCCTTTCACAAATTGGGCCTCTGAGCTCAACAGGGAATTCTCTGAGGAAGAATTACAAATGGCCAATTCTCACTTAAGAAAATGTTCAACATCATTGATAATCAGGGAAATGCAAATCAAAACAACAATGAGATTCCACTTCACTCCAGTAAGACTGGCAATCATTAAAAAATCTATCCACAACAGATGTTGGTGAGGATGTGGGGAAAAAGAAACACTCCTTCACTGATGGTGGGAATGTAAACTTGTACAACCACTATGGAAAGCAGTGTGGAGGCTTCTGAACAGGATGGATATAGAACTACCAGTTGACCCAGGTATCCCTTTACTGGGCATAGATCCTCAAGACTCCTCATTTCAGCACAGAGACATCTGCACAAACATGTTTATAGCGGCTCAAATCATAATAGCTAGGAATTGGAACCAACCTAAATGGCCATCGCTAGAAGAATGGATATCAAAAATGTGGTACATATACACCATGGAATTCTACTCAGCAATTAGGAAAAATTATATAAGAAAATTTAAAGAAAAATGGATGGACTTGGAACAGATCATACTCAGTGAACTCACACAAGAACAGAGAGACAAGCGCTGCATTTTCTCCCTTATCTGTGGCCCCTAATCAGGTTAAACCAAACTGTAAGTAAATATGACTAGTGACTCAGGTGAAAGGCAAAGGGGACAGAAGGAAATAGGGGCAGAGGTGGAAGCAACAGAGGGGGGAGATGTACACAAACCTAAACTAACAATAATCTGACTCCATAGAATTCTATCTTCTGTACAACAAGTTCCAGAAGCAGATAGGACCTCAAAGGGGTGGTGGTGGTGGTGGTGGAAGCCTACCTATGGTACAAAGGATGCCAACCCAGTAAGTAGTTTCCTCCCACAATGAGCTGTTGATCAGAGTGACCCACAGGGTCCCTAAAATAAGTCAAACTTTTGTCACAGCCCTTGAATACTCACCTCAGGCAAAAGATAAGACCCAATTGCTCAAGATCCCACAAACTGATGTCACAACACTGAGAGACCCTGCTGAATACTGAAACAAAATCAGCTCCCAGATGGGCAGCTTGGGTAATGTCAGAAGGTGTTGCATGAGCTGCCAGGGGAACCAGACCAATTATATCCTGAGAGAGCAGGAGGCATCTTCAAGTTACACCAACTGATGGCCTGAGAGTGCAGAACACACTGCTATATGGCACAGACAAGCAAGTCAAGAAGTGCCCATCTGTGCAATAGTGGCACCCAACCTAGGTGGGTAATCAACAGCTGGCTAATTGGCTATGAGGTCCACTAAGAGGCAGGGAACCCCTAACTGGTACAAGGACCCAAGGCAACCTTGAATGGGGACCAAGAACCCCATCTCCGTGGGGAAGTCCTCACTAACCATAGGTCCTCAGAAAGGCTACACCCTCCAAACACTCACCAACATAGCAATATTTGTCTCAATTGACCAATAATAATCTCACTCTCAGCTGGAGACTCTGTATCTTTCAGAAGTCAATGACAACTGGGGACAATGGAACTCCACCAAAGGGACCTGATGTCATGGGGGACACCCAAGCAGGAGACGATCCATGTAGAGCCCAAACACAACCTCAAAGGAATTTGGATGACGAGTAGAACATCTATTCCCACAGCAAGGCAGATAACCTAAGGAAGGACAATGGAGAGAGGCACCAAGGGTGCCCAAAATTGTCCAAAACACAAATTTAGAGACCTTTATAAACCTAATAAGTATGAAAAATTTGAATTCACCCACTATGACTCAGGGAAATTTGTGGACGAGGAGGCGGAAAGAATGTAAGAGTCATGGCGGGCAGAATAACTAATACATGAAAGGGAATGTCATCATGGACTCAATGGCTTTATCTAAGAACCTGTGATACTGAGCATATTGTTGTGTTAATATGTTTACTTTTAAGCCAATTAAAAACGTTTAAAAAATCAAGCTCAGATGAAAATTCTCGAAGTGCTACCCTTCCTTTTTTTTTTTTTTTGGAAAATAGAATCTGTGATAAAATTTTCTATGACTGATCCTTGGGAGATAAAATCCCAAGGCAGAAGAAGTGAGGAGGAAGGCTAGCAAAGAAGGAAAGACACGGAGAGAGGGCTTTACCAAACAACTGAGCTCCACACATGCTCTTTCTCCTCAGCACAGAGGTGGTTATAATTCTTAGTGGAAAAGCTCTTTCCAAGAGCAGTTCATGGAGGTGGTGGTGGGGGGGTGGACCTGCTTCTGTTCTCTCTTGACCATTATTGTAGTCACCTTTCTAGTTGCTGTGCAGAAAGAACCCAAGCAAAAGAAGCTTGTGGAGGAATGGGTTTATTTGGCTTACTGACTTGAGGGGAGACTCCACCCTGGCAGGGAAAACGATTGCATGAGCAGAGGGGTGGACATCACCTCCACCACAGCACTGGAAACAGCGGCAAGAAGGTGTGCCAAATACTGGCAAGGGGAAGCTGGCTTATAACCCCATAAACCCACCCCCAGCCACACAGCTCTTGCAAGGTTCTAATTCCCGAACTGCCATCAGCTGAGGATTGATCATTGAGAACACATTTATTTGTTTGTGGGGGACACTGGGATCAAACCATGACAACCATTGATCAAAGTCCACTTTAAGGAATTACCTCCCCTGGACATTTCGTTAGTGTCATCCAGCTCTGACTGTGGTCATTAAGGATGTCAAATTCCACTCAAAGGATTGGGGTTCTTTGTGTTCCAGCTACAGGCACCAGTGGTCTAAACCACGATGCTATGTTGCAAGAGACATGGGCTATGGATTTCAGTTATGTGACTGATGGGCGAGCTGCATTTCAGCGACCCAAGCTGGCCCAGGAGTGGAGACTTACAAATAACTCAAATACATAAGATCTGCATGAAACTCCCTCGGGGACTCTTGAACCACTTTCCAATCTGCAATTTTCTCAAGTCAGTTTAAGCCATCTAGCTGTCTTAAGGCTGCCTTTTGTGATAGTAAGCAACAAGAAAAAAAAGAGTCAATGTGAACAGCTCGAGATTTCCCAGGAGCGAGTCTCCATAGAAGAACACTGTTCCCAGGATGTTGATTCTGTGCTCTTGCTGAACTAACGTCAAGCCTCACTTTTGGAGAAGCACATGTCCTGGCCCCTGCTGCACTCCAGATTTGCTCTTTTTCTTTGGGAAGTGACACTGAAGATATTCTGTCATGACAGGGTATTTTAGGGCCCAATCATATATTATGTACAATTTTTCACATGGTCACACAAGTCAAAATGGTTCTTAACTGTGCCTTCAGAAATGGGCACTCCAGCTCCTGGCTATGTTGGGACTCAGAAACTGGTAAAGAAGGAGGCATAGGCCTGATAAGAATTTTGAACCAGGAAAGACTGAAAGACCGTTAGCTTCAGACCAAGGGCTTTGTGACTGTTTCTAGCTCTCATGCACAGGCTACCCCTGCTCTCCCTTCTGTCTTCCATATCAGTCAGAATCTCCTCCACAAGGAGCACCTTGTTTGACTTTAGCCCTCTCCTCTGATCTCACTGTGGGAGATTAAATTCATGTCCATGGAGAACTAAGGAAATATTGCATTGCAAGCTTTCTCCTATTCTTTGGACCCATTCTGTTTCCAGTGAGACTCATTTACACATTACTGTCTCTTCTGTAGGCCTTTAGAATGATCTAAGATCATATAAAGGCGCTGGCTTGCAAAGCCTGGTGGTCTGAGTTTGATTTCTCAGTATGCACATAAAGCCAGATGCAAAAAAATGGTGCATATGTCTGGAGTTAGTTTGTAGTGGCAGAAGGCCCTCGAACACCCATCCTCCTCTCTTTCCTTTCTCTCTCTCTCTCTCTCTCTCTCTCTCAAGTAATTAAATATTTTTTAAAAATCATATACTTCCCTCAGAATTGCTCATTTCCCTCTTCTGTATATAATTGGGTATATCAGTTTCTAAATGTCTTTGGGTTACTGGGTGGTCACTCGTCATTAGCTTGTATACTAAACTCTTTGGCCTTTCTCCTGCTATGCGTCACTAGTTTGTTTCCGCAAGCTTGATCTTCAGAAGGGGAAAGGGAACATTCTTGTGTCCCCTCCCTTGAAACACTCAGTATCCTTCACCTGAGGAGGTCAGCTATAGACCATCTGAATATTTTATAATGATTTATTATACAATGTCCAGGAGTAATTTCCATTTTATAATTTCACTTGTCAAGTCCTCAACACATTACAACGTTCCAGTTCTAATATTTCGTGATCGGTGTGCTATCTTCCCTGAATCACCTTCTGTTATTTGAAAGAGGAAATATCAAGACTCCACTGTGAAACCATTCTGAGCCTATTCTGCTGGGTGTCTGTCAGTTGGCATCTGCTTCTCAGGTCCTTAGCTGCTGTTGTTCAGGAACAGGAATAGGACATCTTCCATGGGATAGGCCAGATGACTTTTTGTGACCTGTCATAGTTCCCCAGGGTTGGTTAGTGTGTCATTGCAGAATACTGGCATCCCAAACTATGCAGAAGTTGCCAATAAGTGACAGTTTTTTAGATTTTCCTGCTTCGTATCAAGCTATTGATTGCTAGGGGCCTGGCCCATGTTACTTGAATTCTAAAATGTAGATCTTATCATTTTCAGATGTCAATGCAGAGTAATTTCTTGCCAAATATTTTGCTGAAGAGGAGAAGGTTGATACAGCAGATTTCTTTCCTTTCTTACTGAAAGGATACACTTACCTCATTGTCCGTGTTGACAGAAATCAATGCATCTACTAGAACTTCACTGTTCACCAATGTGAGAAGACAGATGAACAAATTCTGTCCAATTCTCTAAGAGCTTTGCATCATGTCTTGAAACAAAAATGAAAGTAGGTTGGCTTCTCTGATTTACAATTCATTAGGAGGTTTCAATCCAAGTTAGCTCATGGTTTGATCATAGCGATTTCACTCCCTTGTACAGTGAATAGCTCACAATTGTCCCAAGTCTTTAACCTCTGGGAAAGAGCCTGGTTTCACTGGGTTTTCCTTCTAGGCTAGTCCACTTTTGACAGGTGCTCTGTGGATGCTTGTGGGCGATACAGAGTCACTGCACTAAATTTATTCCATTCCAGGTGGAAGAGAAGATATCAATGATATGCAAATGACTTATGCCAGCAGACCTGGCCAGATTTATACACTGTAATAATCAGAAATGAATGTTGCATTGTCATAATATCAATCAAGAAAAATTCCTTACAGGTTGTATTTCTATAGCTAAAGTCACAACATCAAACAAGAAAATACTTCTTCTTGGAAGATAGGGTGATCATCTCTCTGAACTTTCTCATAGGTGGTCATTCACTGAAAAAATACTAGACATTTATAATATATGAATAATTAAGTAGGAAAGTAATTGATGTGTACTTACTGAAATCAGGAGTTTAAAAGCTTCTTTTGATGCTTGGATGTTGGACATTCTTTCCCCTCTATTCTAGAGTTCTCACAAGCCATGCTGAAAATAGTTTTGAAATCCATTTGGTATTATTGGCTTTCCCCCTCTCTGGGCATTGGGGTTCGTGTATATCTTCTGATACAACATACTATGCAAAGTGCAGCCTTTGGATCCAGGGCATGAATCCGACTTTACTACCTGTCACGTTGGTCTATTCTTGGCTCTGCCATCAATTCCTCATCAATGAACTCTCTATTTTCCTCCTTGGTTTTGTTTCTTCCATCCATGCTAGAATATTTCAGTTCATCTCTGACACAAGCACAAGTCCTGAGGGTTGTTGTTTATCTTTGTTACTCAAAACTGCATTGGAATCTAAGGACCTGGATTCAATTCCCCAGGACCCACGTAAGCCAGATGCCCAAAGTGGCACATGAATTTGGAGTTCCTCTGCGGTGGCTAGAGACTCTGGTGTGCCCATACTCTGTCTGTATCTCTCTGCTTACAAATACACAAATAAAATATATTTTTAAAAAAATTCTCATAGCAAAAGAAGATCTAAGTCTTATTAAACTTTGTGAACCTCTTTGAGAAGTCTGGCACTCTGGGGTTATTCTTCCTTTGGTAATGACAGCCCCATTTCAGGTTGTTCATCTCACTTTCTTCCCTGACCCCAAACTCTTACTACTTACTCTCCTCATCATTCTTGCATAGGCATATTTCCATCCCTATCTTTCTCCTTTCCCAGTAGAAAAATGTTGTTTTATAAAGCCATCACAGAGGGGCAAAAATAACTTCTTAAATAAAGTTTGAAAATTTCCTCAAGATAAAGTGACAGTAGCAGCAAGCGTGAGCTGGTACAGCCAGACCTGCACTGCTTATGTCCGCTGCCAGCTGTACCCTGGGAGCACATAGCTCCTTGGAAGGAGACCAGAACTTGTGGATGCTGTCAGGAACAGTACGGAACTGCAGATGGAAGAAGCCAGAGGAATATTCTTCCATCCAGGTCAGCAAATGATTGATTGCTGGTACTCATTGGTAATAAACATACAGGCTTTCAAGGGATGTTCATTTCTTTTGTAAAAACCATTATTGTGATAGGAAAACACTATTGGGTATTACTTGTAGGTATCTAACTTGTTAGGATTATGATTTTTTTTTTCATTTTTTTGGGTTTTTGAGGCAGGGTCTCACTCTAGCTCAGGCTGACCTGGAATACACTATGTAGTCTCAGGGTGGCCTCGAACTCACGGTGATCCTCCTACCTCTGCCTCCCAAGTGCTAGGAATAAAGGCATGTGCCACCGTGACCTGATAAAAAAATTTTGAAATACAAAGTAAAGCCTATTAAAGAGTCCAATTAAAAACATTTTATCGATTGAAGGAGAGGCTACTAAAAATAAAATCTAGCTAATTCAGAAACGTGTATCACAGTTAACTTATACCAATCTCACTCTCCAATGGAGATTCTGTTTGTATCTTTCAGAATGCTTCGAGAGAGCTGTGGCTCATCCAACCCTACCAACGAACAGCAGGCCGATAGCTGAGATCCTGACAAGAGATGAGCCACCCCAGACATACTGTGGAGGATCCATATGGAACCCCACAGAGAATGATAGGATGAACAAGTGACCCATAGTGACAGCCAGTCAGTCAACACAGGATGAGCCAGTGAGACAGACACCAATGATTTTCAACACAACCTAAAGCAGAAGTACAGAGACCCCTAAGTCCTTAACAATAGAACAGCCTTAATACTCACCCACCACAACTCAAGGAACTAAGCAGAAGAGGGGGCGGAAAGATTGTGAGAGCCTTGGTGGGGAGACTATCCAGAGGCATGGCACCCCTCTGTAACAACACACTAGGTAGGGCCAGCAGAACCCGGCTGACTCCGAGGCTTATCCATGGTCCCCAGCCCCAAGGACTGATCCAGACTGCCCACGGAAGAGGATGTCCAGCTGATTGGGGATGGGGAAGAGGGGCATTGGGGAACTGGGGATAACAACTCATTGTTTTCCCATTAAATAATGTAACTAATTATGGACAATTAAAAAAAACACATGAGCTCCCAAGTTTACAAAGATAAAATAAAAGTAAGGCAAAGTATGCTGGGTATGACATAGCTTTGTCAAATAAAAAAACATTTTTGTTATTTATGCCTTCTGTGTGTGCCACACAGCATAGTTGTCTAAATTACACAAGTTAAAGGAAAATTTAAAGCAGTCAATTGCTGGCTTTGGCTTGCTTTCCTCAAGTGGCATCTTCCTATTTTTCTTGTGACTTAAAAATTCATAAAATGAAGGTATTTCTAATACAAATACCTCCAAAAAGGAGCTAAGTGGGGTTAGAAATTAAAAACACATAGGAAAGAATGTTTTGAAAAAAATGACAATTAAGAATTGCAGACTTTTGGATGATGCCCTAAAACTCAATGATGCATGAAAAGTAATTTGACTAAAGGAGAAAAATGTTGTTTTATAAAGCCATCACTTTAAACTACTAATTTGACCAAAGAATTATCTTTCAGACCAAATGAAATGCATTATGGGACTTTTTCAAATTTCTGTTTATTTTAACTTCTCCCAATGTAGCATTAAAAATTCCTGTATTAGGGGTTGGGAAGATGGCTCAGAAGTTAAGGCTTTTGCCTGCAAAGCCTAATGACCCAGGTTCAGTTTCTCAGTTCTCACATAAAGCCAGATGCACAAAGTGGCACATGCATCTGGAGTCCATTTGCAGCAGCTAGAGGCCCTGGTGCACCCATTCTCTTTGTCTCTCTCTTTTATCTCTCTTTGCTTGCAAATAAATAAATAAAATATTTAAAAAAATTCTCAGGGGCTGGAGAGCTGGCTCAGCAGTTAAGGCACTTGCCTCCAGAATCTAAGGACCTGGGTTCAATTCCCCAGGACCCAGGTAATCAAAAGTGCCCAAAGTGGCATGTGCATTTGGAGTTCCTTTGCAGTGGCTAGAGGCTCTGGTGTGCTCATACTCTGTCTGTATCTCTCTGCTTCCAAAATAAATGAACAAAATATTTTTTTAATTCCCATATTAAAAGAAGGTCTAAGTCTTATTAAACTTTGTGAACCTCTTTGAGGCGTCTGGCACTGGGGGGTTATCCTTCCTTTGGTAATGATAGCCCCATTTCAGGTTGTATGTCTCACTTCCTTCCCTGACCTTGAACTCCTACTACTTACTCTCCTCAGCATTCTTCCCTAGGCATATTTCCATCCCTATCTACTTCCTTTCCCAGCTCCTCACTGTTACCTTTACTGCTTTCTTCTCCCCTTCTTTCTCTCTCCCTCTTTCTCTCTACTCCAGGTTGTCTCACTTCTCTGCCCTCATGTATGCAACTGGAATTAAAGCCAACAAAGCAAATGGATATAAATTCACTTGCTGATTATATGGGGTTTCCTTATTCTTTGGGAATCATTGAAGTCAGTTACATCTTGATGGAGAATCCTAAGCCACTTAACTGTGCACTGAATTTCATCCCTCTAACAAAGGCTAATTTCTTCACTGAGCTCATGGTCATGCTTTCTCTTTGACCAGGTCAGAAATTAATTGAACGTTGTGTGCACTATCAATATATGATTTTAATTGGACTTACTGATGTTTTAATGATTAATGTAGTTTTGTGTCATAAGCTAAAAACTTTAAAGCATTCAAAGCTTTGAAGTCCACATAATGAGAAAATAATGGGGTGATGAGATTAATATAGGCTAATTAATATAGGCCAGGCTGGTTCTGCTTTGTTTTGTTTAACTCAAAAGCAATCTTAATTAAATTTGTGTTATGGTATTTATTTTTCATTTCTGAATTATTTAAGGAAATGAAAGCCTGAAAATACAGTTCAAGTGTCCTTATTATCCTTTCTGATCACCCTCATCTCTTTTACCTTTTTCTTTATCCTTCCTATTTGTTTCTCTATTTCATTTATACATGTCTTTTCTTTCCTTTTTACATGTGTGCCTGCAAGTGCATGCCAGAAATTGACATTAGCTGTCTTCTTTGTGACTCATCCTCTAATCTTTTAAAACAGAATCTCTCCCTAAACTCTCTTGCATTCATGGCAGAGGCTTTACCATTGAGCAGTCTCCCAGTTCCCTAGACATACCTTTTCACGGAACATAGCATATTGTCTATAACTTGTGTTTTTTTATGCTACACTCTATTTTTGAGATCTAATTATAGGAACTTCTTATCTGATTGCTTGTATCTCCCCAAAACTCATTTCTCGACCAAATAGTATTAATGGGGGGTGTGGCTTTAGGTTGGGCTCTGAGGGCTCTCTCTCTGATCTCATGAATAAGACTTGTCTTTATGAATGTTCAGGAGGGGATGAGAGATGTACATTGCTTTCTAGAACACACAAGTCTCTGTGTTCAATCCCTCAGTACCACAGGCATAAAGTCATTTGAAAGTCCAGAGGAGCCCCTGATTCCCTCTCCCTTCTACCCTTCTGTTGCTTTGCCCTGCGTGGATGCCATGAGAAGGTGCCAAGGTGCCATCCTGAAGTAGAGGGCTGCTCTAACCCGGAACTAACCAAGTTGGTTCCCTGATCTTAGATTTGGACACACCTGTGAGCAAATAAATTCCTGTCATTTATAAGCTAAATAGACAGAGTGAGGTCTGGTTCTTATATCTTAAATAAGATTTGATTCCTTAAATACTCTGTGATTTAATGAGTAAGATTAAAATATTTGCAGGTGCTTTAATCATTGAATTTATTCTAAAATTTTCAGTTACACTCCTTTTTTTCTAAGCAAGGTCATTGAGTATTTATTTGTTTTTCCTTTGCTGGATAGTTTAGAGTTGTTTCATTTAAAGTGTGTTTTAAATAAATTTTCATTTTAATACTTTTAGATGGCCAGGAGAGTTACAGAGGGAATATAGGTTTCATGTTCCCCATCCATTTGTCCCACTCACATTTTGCAGTTTTCCAATTCATATAATATGAACCAATGCTATATGATAAAAACATATTGTAGTACTATTTCTTTGACCCTAGATCCCACCCAGAACACTTAATTCTGTTTATCTTGATGTATTTTAGGTTCCTTTCCAGTCAATTTCTCAGCTATTCCGTGTTCTATGGCCTTCACATTTTTGAGGCATATTAATCTGATAGGTGGTTTTTTTTGTAATTTTTTTTACTCTTGGGATTCTTCTAATGTTTTATTCCTGACTAGATTAGGGTTATAGAATTTAAAAAGAAGACCACATGTACCAAACAAATTGTGTGAATTTAAATATTACCTAATGTCTTTCATGGAAACAAACTCTAATAATAAAGTTTTATTACTTTCTAATCTCATTTAAGGGGTAGCAATTTACTGTACTGATATCTACATTGTCTATATCTATCTATGTCTTATTATCTATGCATCAATCTATATATCTAGAGATGCTTTATTCTATTTTTTGTGTGGTCTTTTAAAAATAGTTTATTTAATTTGCAAGCATATATATATGCATATATATATATATATATGAGAGAGAGAGAGAGAGAGAGAGAGAGAGAGAGAGAGAGAGAGAGAGAGAGAGAGAGAATGGGTGCACCAGAGCCCCTTGTCACTGAAAACAAACTCCAGAGGCATGCACTTTTTGTGCATCTGGCTTTACATGGGTACTAAGGAATTGAACCCAGATTGTTAGATTTTGCAGGAAAACACTTTAACCACTGAGCCATCTCTCCAGCCCATTGTATGGTCTTTTTAACCATCAAGAAAATAATGAGTTTGAGGTTATTTATAAGTGAAGTATTTCAGCAAGTACTAGAAATGATACTTGTACCTAAATAACCATTTAAAAGCATATGTGACCCACGTTTATATTTTAGTCTAGCTCAGAGTAGTCTAATCAGAAAATGTCAATTTTCACTAGGCAAATATTACAAAGACTGGAAATAAATATGTAAACAATGCCTGAAAAAAATAAAACCTGCATTACAATATATATGTTTTTACTAAACAAGGTACAATATCTGTGTGTGATGCTGTGTATAAATGATGCTTTGGATCATTTGCTTACATATTTTAGTATATCTAGGGAAATTACCTGTACTATAAAATTCACAATTTAGGATATTTTTGCATAAAAATAGAGGGATCTTATATCTAATGTAACCAAATAAGATTTACCTCTGGTCTTTTTCTTTGTACCTTGGTCTTAAGAAAGAAGCATAAAATTAATAATTCAAGACTCAATGAAAATATAGATGATACTTGGGTCTTTTTTGAATCTCATTATTGAGAATATAATTTCTCAAAACGTAGCTACTGTCTTCTGAATTTTTTGGAATTCATCTAAATTTATGCTTAAGCACTAAATGTCCAATGAAAGAAGCGAAGATATGGAAGGAGTATCCTGTGTCCTGAGCTCTTCTTCTCTGTGTCATTAGCCAGCGGGAGTTCTCACCAACTTCTTTATCTTGTCGTCCCCACTATAAATCGAAGGACCATAAAGATGGCTTTAAATTTATATTACAATTATGATAATTTGGAAAATAATGCAAACCGAATTGCTGAACCCCTGGTGAGCCAGTTGATAATTATATTAGATGAGGCTCTGTTTTGTATATTTATTACCAAGAAGGCTGGTTGTTTTAATGTCTTATTGTCATTAGAGGCTTCCCTGCTGATCCCCAATCTTCCAGATCCGCCAACAGCTCACATTACTAAAAATGTCAGCTTTAATTTCAGCCTTTCTATCAGTCTTAGTCCTCTACGAAAGGGACATGATTATATTTTCCTGGTCCAGATTCTCACTTTTATTCATGTGGCATAAGGTTCATTGAGAGGATTTGCATGTGGAGATGCAGTTTTCAGGCACCTATGTGGGGGCAGTTTCAAAAATTCCAAAACGTGTTACCTGTGTAAAAGATAGACAAAATGTCAAAGTGATTTGAGATTTAAAGGAATATCTTTTGAGAGAGCCCATTGAGTTCTGTGATGTTACAGAAGTTTTGGGGTTCCTTGCCAATGCCAACAAACCAATAAAATTTGTGTTATAGTCAGCATCTCATTGCTGGCATAAAATACCCAACCAAAAGCAGCTTGTGGAAGAAAGGGTTTATTTTGGCTTACGGACTTGAGGGGAAGCTCCATGATGGCAGGGGAAATGATGGCATGAGCAGAGGCTGGACATCACCTCCTGGCCAACATCAGCTGGACCACAGCAACGGGAGAGTGTGCCAGAATCTGTCAAGGGGAAGCTGGCTGCAACACCCATAAGCCTGCTTCCAACAACACAACCCCAAGAAGGTTCCAATTCCCAAATTGCCATCAGCTGTGGATCAAGCAATCAGAACATGTAAGTTTGTGGGGGACACTTGAATCAAACCACCACATTTAGGGTACTCTAGATTCTTGTTTTATGAGTTTAAAGAATTAAATCCATGGACCAGAGGGTAAGTCTTAAAGAAACTTTATTAGATTTTGAGAGGAAAGGGAAGAAAAGTACAGAGAGTTCCAGCCATGTTGAAGGCAGGAGGCTCCCGCATACAAGTATCAGCTGGAGTTTCCCTCAGCTCAGCTCAGCAGACCAAGATGAGGGGGCTGCTAACCAGAGCAGGAACCTGGAACCTCAGAAAAGGTGAAAAGCCGTAAAGAGGTCTTGCCCACCTGGTAAGGCTCTATTTCTAATCAGCTAGTGGAGGGCTTTGCCCTCTGGCTCATGTGATGCTGAGAGAGAGGCTCTGAAGTAGGGACAAGAGAGCTGATTGGGTGAGCGGGTCAGATGCTGACTTCCAGTTCTGCTGGAGCAGGGACGAGGTGACACAGTTTTTCATTCCCTCTTTTGGGCCCTATCCTAATTCCCCTGAGGGAGGTCCACCCCTCCTCCCAGACTATTTTTTTTAATATATATTTATTGTCCATAATGTGTTACATTATTTAGTGGGCAAACCATGCGTTGTTATCCCGAATTCCCCAATTCCCCCCCTCCCCATCTCTGATCAGTTGTATATCCTCCTCTGTGGGCTGTCTGTATTAGTCCTTGTGGCAAGGTATCCTGTATATCTTTTAAAATTTATTTTATTTTATTTTTTTAATTGTCCATAATGAGTTACAACATTTATTGGGCAAACAATGAGTTGTTATCCCCAATTCCCCTCTACCCTCCCCTCCCCACTCCGCTGGATAACCTCCTCCATGGGTCGTCTGGATCAGTCCTTGTGACAGGGGACCATGGATAGCCTAGTATTCAGCCAGGTTCTCCTGGCCATGCCTCTGGATGCACTATGGGACCGATTGACAGGGAGGCTACTAAAAATAGAATCTAGGTAATCCAGAATTGTGTA
>PVHP010021866.1:0-28984 GCA_004024765.1 Zapus hudsonius
GCTCTGTGAACTCTCTGACACGTGTTTTCCCCACACTGGTGGCAGGAAAACTCTATAACTTCCCACATGATAACTGGGAAATTTCCCCATCCAACTCCCCTTTTCCTTATCTACTAAATTAGAATAAATGTGTAATTAAAGTTTAATTCTGTCCCTGTGTACAATTCTTTGGCATTAGAGGACAAGAACTCAGAGTAGGAGGAGGGGGAAGGGAGGATTCCAAAACTCTCACTCTCTCTCTCTCTCTCTCTCTCTCTCTCTCTCTCTCTCTCTCTCTCTCTCTCTCTCCCCCGTGTTGCTTACAATTATTAATTAGCAACAACCTGTATCAAACGTGCTCATTTTTTTTTCAAAAAGAAAAATATAAATCTTTTTAGAATGGATATTGCTAAGATTCAAACTGCTATCAAATTTCTTCCACTGGACTCTATTAGCTACTTGAAGGCCCACCTCAACCTCATGTAGAAATTCCCTTACAGACATGCCCAGAGATTTGTTTCCATGGTGATTTTTAAATCCCCTCAACCTGACAATCAAGATTAACTATCACAGATAGTTATTTTATGTTGTTATATTTAAAATATTCTTGCAATAAGCTGAAAAGTACATGTTTTGCCATTATTTAAATTTATGATAAAAAGTATACGTCAACCTAAAAATACACAGGGAGGAACATAGTTCTAGAAAATTCTTTGAGGGAATGCGCAAGCACAAATGTTCAGAGAGTCCATACTCAGTTCTTATTTAGATGTTGTATTATTTTGACGGTCTCTCCCTCCCGAATCCACCCACTTCATCCACGCTGAACTCAGCCTCCAGTTCTCTGCTTAAAAACCTTTGACAGTCTTTGTCAGAGGATGAAATTCATACTCCTCAGCTGTGACTTCCGGAAGCCAGTATTGAACCGTCACTGTCTGCTTGGAGGCCATGGTGAAATTCTAGTCATTCTCCATTTCTTCTGACCAATCAGTGCTTCATGTCTCCAGCAACATGAAATCTGTCTCCACTTGGCCCCACACCACTGGCTGTCTTCCCTGATTGTAGCAGCCATTAATGTTTCACTGTGGGTCTGACATTCATTGAAGACTTTGATGAGCAGCCTATGGTGCTACTGGGAGATGTTGGAACCTTCCGGAGGAAGTAAGGTCCTTGGGGTTGTGCCCTTGAAGGTGACAGTGGGATCCTGGCCCCTTCCTCTCTCTTATTTTGCTTCCCAGACACCATGAGATGATCTGTCATGACACATTGCTGTCCTGGCCAGAGCCCCGAAACAATGGGGCCAAAGATCATGGACTGAAATTCAAATAATCCTTTCCTCCTTGGAAGTGGATTTATATCAAGTATTTTGTCCCATATTGAAAAGCAGAGTGAAACAACTAGGTATTATAGTTACCATCCCATTTTCTGTAGGAGTCACTGAAATTTCAGAGTATTCTTATCTCTCTGTGTAGTTTCAATTAGCAGAAACCAAAATTTAAAAAACCCAAAGCCAACAATAGAACTGTTATATAATATTTATATGAAGAAAGCCCTATGCTGTGTGCATGATATTCATAAAATCGTCTGTGGTTTTTCAAGAATGTCATTATTCATGAGAATCAATGAATGTGTCCTGATCTATAATTCACTTGATTGGATTGTAAACCAGTGCCACTGGAAATAATTATTTCAAGGGATCAAAATAGGTCACACTCTTTCAAAGTCAAAGGAAGTAGAGGCGAGGGAGGAAAGGAGGGAAGAAGAGATGGGCTGGAGAGATGGCTCAGCGGTTAAGGTGCTCGCCTCCAGTGCCTAAGGACCTGGGTTCAATTCCCTAGTACGCACATAAACCAGATGCATAAAGTGGTGAATACTTCTGGAGTTCCTTAGAGGCCCTGTCATGCTCATACTCTCTCTGTCTCTACCTCCCTCTCTTTGTACCTCTCTGCTTGCAAATAAATAAAAATAAAATATTTTAAAAAAAGAAGAGAGAGAGGCAGGGAGGGCCAGGGTACATATGAAGGATCCTAAAGTAAATTTTAGGATCACAAGCAAGTTGATTATGAAGATAAGGAAATATGGGATTGTGGGCACATACTACCATGCCCAGCATTTTATGCTGGATCCAAACTCAGGTTCTCCAGCTTTCAAGACAAGCACCATCTCTCCAGCCCCTCATTCCCCATTCTTTTTGCAAATTATGTCTTTCATGACACATCAAAGAAATTAGTTTTCCCTGGGTAGAAAGATTTTTCTCCTGTTTTGTTCTGGAAGTTGGGTAGTTGTAGCTTCCTTAAAGTAAATGATCAATTATGAGTTAATTTTTGTATGAGTGGGGAAGTTTCTTGGTGTGTGTGTGTGTGTGTGTGTGTGTGTGTGTGTGTGTGTGTGTGTGTGTGTGGTGGAGGGAGGGTCAGGCATATCATAGTTTACATGTGTTAAATTCATCCTTGTGAGATAGGATTCTATAAACAAATATAGTTGCATAACCAGTTTCAAGTTTAACATTATGATGACAGTCAGCCCCAATGTCTCTCCTGTGTGCTTATAATACACATTGTCCCCGTGTCTGGAAACCACTGGTCTGTTCTTTATACGTAGGTCTTTGCCTTTGCAGGATGTTCTGAAAGGAGGCTTCTGCACCTTTCATAAGTGTAGGCTCCAAGTCTGATTTCCTCCACTTAGCTTGATGTTCTTGAACTCCATCCCCAGTGGCGTGTTTCTCAGTAAATCATTTGCTTAGATTTCTGAGTCATATCCCGTGATGTAAAAACCCATTTGTTTATCCATTCACCAGGTGAAGCACATTTGAGCTATTTTTAGATTTTAGCTGTGATGACTGAAGCTGCTTGTTACAGGTTGAACTGTCTGTTCCCAAAATTTATATGCAGTAGTTCTAGCCCTGGGCCTCTGATAATGTCAACCCATCTGGAAATAGGATCTTTTTAAAAAATCTATTTTATTTACTTAGTTGTGAAGTAGAGGAGGAGGAGGAGGAGGAGGAGAGAGAGAGAGAGAGAGAGAGAGAGAGAGAGAGAGAGAGAGAGAGAGAGAGAGAAATGGGTGCATCATGGACACTTGCCACTGCAAATAACCTCCAGACACATGGGCCACTTTGTACACCTGGCTTTACATGGTGTGGTAGTTTGAATGTATGTCCCCCATAGACTCAGGTGTTTTATTAAAGCTTAAAATCTGGAAATCCAGCCACCTGGCTGGAGGAGGTACCACTTGGGGGTGGATTCTGGGATCCAACCCTAAAGTGTGTTGGGGGCAGATCTGATTTCCAGCCCAAAGGTCTATGCAGAGAGGTCTGAGCTCTGGTGGGGTCACCTGCTTCCTTACTGCTGGTTTTGTGTTTGCTTTTTGCTTTGCTTTATTTTGTTACGTTTTTACTTGCTGTTTGATTGTTTCTCTCTGTTTGGATGTATAGAAGTAGCTTTTTCTGCCAAGGATGGAACTTCCCCCTGGATCTGTAAGCTTGAAATAAATCCCTTCCTCCCCTAGACTGTGTCTGGTTTGCATGTTCATACCAGCACCGTGGCACTGACTACAACACATGGGTATGGGGAAATCGGCTGAGCCATCTCCCCAGCCCTGGAAACAGGATATTTAAAGATGTAATTAGTTCAGTTAAAATGAGGTTCCACTAAAGAGTATAAGTCTTCAATCCACTATGATTGTTATCATATAAAAGGAGAAGAGAAGGGCTGGAGAGATTGCTCAATGGTTAAGGTGCTTGCTTGCAAAGCCTAATGACCCAAGTTTGATTCCCTAGTACCCACATAAAGTCAGATGCGCAAAGTGAGGCATGCATCTGGAGTCTGTTTGCAGCCATTGGAGGCCTTGGTGTGCCCATTCTCTCTCTCTCTCTCTCTCTCTCTCTCTCTCTCTCTCTCTCTCTCTCTCTCTCTCTCTCTCTCTCTCTCTCTCTCTCTCCT
Source organism: Zapus hudsonius (assembly GCA_004024765.1). Taxonomy (NCBI): domain Eukaryota; kingdom Metazoa; phylum Chordata; class Mammalia; order Rodentia; family Dipodidae; genus Zapus; species Zapus hudsonius. The sequence continues at coordinate 3,921 of PVHP010021866.1, forward strand.
TGCAAATAAATAACTAGATAATGTTTTTTAAAAAAAGAGTAGTCCATAGAGAGGTGAAAGCATGTGAAGGCACAAACACCCAGAGGTTGGAGTGTGGCTTCTATAGGTCACAGAATGCCTGGTCTATCTCGAAGCTGGAAAGGAACAGAAAGGTCCCTTTCCTACAGTGATCTTAAGACAGAGAGAGCAGGATCTTGCCAACACCCTGACTTTGGACCTAAAGAACTGTGAGGAAATAACTTCTGAAACCTGTGTGCTGCAGGTGAGCTCACGGGGTACCTCATCAGCAGGTACGCGCACGTGCGCGCACACACCCCCCATCATACACACACAAGTCACTATATTTCATTTCGCCATGAATTAATTTGGAGATTTGTCAAATTAAACATTTTCTGTTTAATGCTGTGAAACCGGCTTCTCCTACAGAGACACATTAGCACCACCTAGTGTCTTAGTTGATCAACTGCAGACACAAATGCTGAACTCGGAAAATACAATTTTAGCCTATTTTTCTTGCATAGTTCTTGGGTGGGGGGGGATTGTGAAAGAAATAGGAAGACTTTCTTGTCAATATCTAAAATAAGGCCTCCTTTCTTGCCACCAACTGGCAAACAAAAAAATTAGATGTAATGACGAAAATAAAGCCCTAAAAAAACTCGAAAACCTGTGGCTGAGGAGGGTGGTCAGACAGCTCCCCTGCACACTCTGCTCCTGTGCACACCCCTGTTCCTGTGCACACGCCTGCTCCTGTGCACACCCTGCACCTGTGCAGCCCTGCTCCTGTGCACACCCTGCTCATGTGCACACCCCTGCTCCCATGCACACCCTTCTCTTGTGCACACCATGCTCTCCTACAAATCCATGCTCCTGTGCACACCCCTCCTCCCATGCATACCCTGCTCCCATGCACACCCTTCTCCTGTGCACACCCTGCTCCCCTACACACCCCTGCTCCTGTGCACACCCTACTCCTGTGCACACCCTGCTCCTGTGCACACCTTGCTCCTGTGCACACCCTACTCCTGTGCACACCCTGCTCCTGTGCACACCCTGCTCCTATGCACACCCTGCTCCTATGCACACCCTACTGCTGTGAAGCCCTTCTCCTGTGCTCTTTCATGGTCTCTGTACTTGTCATTCTTTATTGGTCAAAAGGTAACAAATTTGAGAGCCACTGGCTTGGGGAAGTTAAACCCATCCAGAACCAAGAAAGGCTCCATCATTCTCGAAACCTCCAACATCATGGTGTTCTATGTGGGTGGGGTGACATCATCATGGGTGGAGCCCTCTGAAGCATCCCCTGACACAAAGCTCTTCTGTATCACCCCCTCCCCAAGTGCTGTGGACCACTGTCCTCTGGGCATGGCGTGGCTTGCCCTCCTGAGCTCTCTGAGAAAACAGTAGTTATGCTTTTAAAAGTGGTTTTTAAAAGATCCAAAGTGGAGAGATAGAATAACAACAGGAAGTAATTTTCAAGTCGTTCTCAATGCTTTTGAGGTAGTTTAGGTCTAGCAGTGCCCCAAAAGTAAACTCAAAATGGCTGAAAGCACAAAATGTCCTTAAGCGTATGAGAGAGCTCCATCTCTCAGGGACACCACAAATTTCTGTGTCATTTCAAAAGAATCAAATGAGATGTGGACAGTGAAGAGATGAGGGAGGCCATTCTTTGATGTGTATGAGAAATGCCAGGCATGCGAGGAGTAATACAGATGAAAAGGCAGAGCCAGAGCTACCCTCTTGGAAAAGTTCCCTAAAACCAGAGAGAATGGCTTAATGAGACCTTGGCAAAGAAACCCTTTAAGAGAAAAATTACCATTCCAGTTAGCAATTCGATCTCTCCTCCAACATGGTGGTAGACATATTTCTGATCTTTAGACAGTATTTTCACCTGTCAGAAACACCTGATGTAGATTTTACTTCCTCCCCAGGCTTCTCATTTCATAGCATCAGGCTTGAAAGAGTTGACATCATACAAAATTTGATACCTTTTCTTTGTATCCCATAGGCTCTTTTCTGGCTCTCTCCTAAAGTGCTGAAGAAAGCTGCTTTCACAAAACTGTACACACTATTCTACTGAGGTTACGAGGGGAAATACAGTATGGGTCCTTTGTTCCCAGAGGCTGTATGTTACACACTGACATCATTGTCTTCTAGGCATCCTTTGTAGCTCCTGGAAGCACTAAGCATGAAAATAATCTCAAGAGGGCAGGGCAGTTACTAAGAGGCCTGTTGGTTTTCCACAAGAAAGGGAGAGATTGCCAGACCATAACACAGAAGTTTTTGCTACAAAGGAGGAATTAAATTAAATTATTGTCTTCTGACGAGACAATAGCTCATTGATGGCGTACCAGTCATCTCTCAGAGCAATTCACAACAGTTGGCTAGCAGGAAAGCAAGGCCTGTTAGAACTCTCGAGTTACAAAAAAAGGAAATTATTCTTTGTAAAGGAATAAGGCCTTTGTTAGGGTTTGAATGTGAATGTCCCCTATAGGCTCAAGGATGTCAGCAGTTGGTCCCCAGCTGGTGACACTGTTTGGGGAGGTTGTGGAACCCCCAGGAGCTGAGATCTAGCTGGAAAAAGTGGGCATTGAAAATTATATAGTCCAGTTCCACTTCTGCCCAGTTTCTCTGCTTGGGGACCCAGGAAGTGACACCAGTGTCCTCACAGTTCCTGTGTCGTACCTGGAATCTGTCTCCATGTCACCATGCCTTCCCCGCCATGCTGGTGAAGGGATCTCCTGAGCCATGAATGACTGAATCCTTCCTCTCTTAATTGATTCTGTCAGGTGTTGGGGCTTTTATTTCATATATGACTGTGGAGAGGGACTTTAAGTAACTCCAAGGGTCTTCTTCAAAGGATGTCATCTTGGGGAAATCATTTTTTTTTCTGAGCCTCCAATTCACGTCTCTATAATTAAAAGCTCAGGTGAATTATTTCTTTATGTCCTGCAGTTCTGTGTCAAACAATACGATGAGCAAGCAGAGTAAAGTATGAAACACACGCTTAACTCAGCAGATAGGCGTTTTGGCTTTTATCACTGAATAGACATTTGAAGAAGAAATGAGATTGTTCATGTCTAAGCCAGAATAATCGTAATACATAATTAATGTCTTCCAGTTGAGGTACATGAGATGACATACCCGGGGAAATCTTGGAAACTGAACAAGTCATTATCATTATGAGTTTTTATTACTAGAATCGTGACAAAGAAAATGAAGTGAATTATAGAGCGGTGTTTGTTATTTATTTGCTTGCTGGTCTCGAGACTGAGTACAAGTGGCTCTTAATGGTCAGTACAGTCCTGTAGTTTGGTGCAGTGACCCTTCCCAGTGTTCAGAGCTCCAGCGACCCCAGCTGCAGCAGTGTCCACAGCACTGGCGAGCAGTGAGCCAGCAACCATAGACAGTTTGCAATGGAGGTCTAAGAACCCAGCCTCCCCCTTCCCCACTGCCAATCAAGAAAAAGCTCTCACCCACATTGAGGTTTTGTATAAGTGTCCTTAATGCTAAGTGATGTTGGTCCATTGGCCCTTTAGGGACACACACACACACCTGCTCCACCGCAAGCAAGCACTTAGGAATCTTGCCTGTCTCACAGTTCAGCTACAGCCTTCAACCCAAAGGCTGTGCTAAAGACAGCCGGCATCCTGAATTCCAGAAGCAGAGGGGAACAACGTCATTATTTTTAAGGGAAACTCCTCCATGAACCCCCGCAGGTTAGTAAACGGTAAACCTCATCACAGTTGTTTGCGAAAGAGGATTTATGTAGAGCTGTGGTGCAATACCCACATTTTGGATATTAATGTTTTTTTTTTTTTAGAATGGCAAATGAGGAAGAATGACATTAAAAGGCACCGTTACTAATTTTGTTAGAATTCCTCATTAGGAAACACCCACAGTAATGGGTAATGCACAGGAAAATCCCCAACAAACAATAGATAAATTACATAATAATTCAAGGGCATTTGTAAAGTTTTGGAAGAAACATTTGTTTTCCAGAAAAGTGACCATGTTTACGTAGTTTACGTAGGAAAAATGTTAATCCCAGTGGGAAAGTATCGAACTTGCATTACTCCTATGTGCATTTTAGAGACTCAGCAAATAACTCCTTTGCTTGAATGATTCTTTATATTAAGCAGCCCCTGGACCCTGCTCCCAAGTTTGATTAATTGATTCTAAACTTGCTTTGGGTTAAGGTGATTTTGAACTTTGAGAGAATCCATGATTTGAGAATCCACAAAAGGCTTGATGGAAGAATGTAATCAGAGAAGATACTGGAGCCTGAGTTCTTGGCTCCCAAATTCACCACCTTCCCCATGCACCTGCTGTACGTGGAGAATCAGAGTCCTGTGGAGAAAATATTTTAGGGCTTCACTTTGACAAGTCAAATACAGGATTTGTCCTCACAAAGAAAATAATAATAATTATTATTAATAATGTGCATTTCAAGAATCGAGTGAAATGCCTTTTTTTCTTGCATCTTCATAGAGTTATTCTTAATGCCTGGTGATTTTAGGGTTTTCACTGTCTAGTCCTGCTGACCTTGTTAGTCACTACTACTGGGCTTGGCTGTGAGTGATAGAGCACCCCGAAAGACAAGACAGGAGAATCTAAGGGGGGTGGTAAGGGGCTCAGTGGCCCTCCAGGAGGACTGAAGCCTTTTCGTCTTGGCTCTCTGCAGTACCTCACTCCCAGTGGTCCAGGGTGCTGAGAGTCACATTTCAGGCAGCAGGGTGAAGGGCCACGCACACCACGTCTTTTTCAAAAAGTTTCTGTGATGTTTCTAAAACATCTACAAGTCTCTGAATCATCCTCTTAAGAAATAGCTTGACAGTTCTAACTTAGCCCAATGGGTTAAAAAAAAAAAGAAGCCATATAAGTATGGTGGAGATTAGTGGGGAAGAAGCATGTTAGTGGAAGTGGAGGGGATAAGAGGGTAAATTGGAAGTTGGAGGGAAAAGATTTTAAAAAATACTTTATGTAGCGGGCTGGAGAGATTGCCCAGTGGTTAAGGCACTTGCCTGAAAAACCTAATGACCCAAGTTTGATTTCCAAGTGCCCAGTTAAAGTCAGGTGCACAAAGTGCCACATGCATCTGGAGTTCCCTTGCAGTGGTTAGAGGCCCTGGCGTGCCCATTCTCTGTCTCCCTCTGCTCAGAAATGAATGAATGAATGAATAAACAAATTTTAAAGCATCATGTATATGAAAATGTCAAAAACAAAAAAATGAATTTAAAAAAAATTATTTATAAAAAAATCAGAAGAAGTGGCGTGGACCTGTCTAGACCTTCAGAATGTGGCAGATATGAGGCTGTGTGACTTCCCAAGGAGGTGGGAGGTGAAAGCTCTCAGCCATGAGGAAACAAGTTGTGGTATGCCCACAGGCCACATCGCATTAGGTGATCACCACAGTGTCTCCATGGGGAGAAGATGGGGAAGAGGAGGAAGAATGAGACAGAGAAAAAGGGAGGAAGAGAGTCAGGATGGAGAAACCCAGAACACTTGTCCTTTGTTTGGGGCAGTTGTAATTTTATTGCCATAAGAGCAGGAGAACGGACATAAGGGCCAAACTGTAGTCTCTCCACCACTGCTGGCTGTATAGCAATAGTTATAGGTGCTGTTTTCTTATGGCTTAGCAAGACACAAAGGTCATGTGCTGGCAGGGCCATGTGACCACTGTCCAATGAGGGGCAGGAATTCCTCCTGAAATCTTTCTTGTGACTGAGTACTTTTTAGGCATCCTTTTTGGGTGAGAAACAATGTTTTAGATCAAGGTATTATATAAAGTATGCAAAGCTTTCTTGTTTCTCCCTCAAATCATAGATTTCTCCAGAGAGAATGCTTGTGAGTTGTATTAGGATCTTTATGGAAAAGAAGTGTGTGTGTGTGTGTGTGTGTGTGTGTATAGAGGGTATTTCTTGAGCTGTGGGGCTGGCTCACAGTGTGTCTGAAGTCCAATAATGACTATCTGCACTGAAGAACCAGAGAAGTTGCAACTACTCAGTCCCAGAGGCTGGAGGCTTCAGAGCAGAGGAGGGGCCAGGGCACTGATGCAGCCTCAGTCCAGGGCTGAATGCCAAGAAGCTCCCTGGAGAGAAGGCTGAAGACGTCGAGTCTGGCAGCCTTGGGCAGTGGCAGCAACAGCAGATGCACTGAGCCAGGAGGAGTGGAACTCCACGCCTGGCTGGCATTCTCCTTCACTTTGATTCTATCTCGGCCCCCAGCCTATGGGATGGGCTGCCCACAGTGAGTTAGGGAATACCTTCTACACATCAACCCTCTCTGTAACTCCCTCCCAGACACACTCCAGGCACCTGCCAATCCAGTCACGTTGACAATTGAGATTAGCCATGACATGAATGCTCTTAGAAATTTCATTTGTTCACTAGGCTACATTTGCACAATTCTATAAAAGAAATCAATACAGAGAAAGCTGAGCACCTAGCATGAGAACAGTCATCCTCATCACATCTGCCAGGGCTCAAGGAACTGTTAGGACCCCGGACCCCCAACTCAAAAGAAGACTCTGACCAACTCTCCTATGCAACACGCAAAGGGTTTTATTAAAAATAACTAGGCATGCCCAGGGCTCAAGTGCGTGTCCATAGCCAGACAGAGGCAAAAAAGCCAAGAGCTAAGTTCAGCAGATGCTTTAAAGGAATCCAAACATACATCACAATTCAGGGAATCTTTACAGGCTTTTCCAGTAACCTGGGCATTTGCACATTCTTTCCATATCTATAGAACCCACTCTCAGTCTTTACTGGGCTTAACCACAGATGCAAGATTACAGGGAAACAAAGGCAGGATTATAGGGGCAGGGTGAGGTGGGGGAGCCGTACCAACATACCACTCTGAGGTAGATATTTCACTTTTCCTACTTCCTTTTATTAATAATTAGCTCCCTCTTGTCCTGAGATTTTCTACTTTTATTCTAATTTTTAATTTTTCTCTAACAGAACGTCACAGTGGAGAATGAAATGAGTGCTGCTCTCGCTGCTGGCAGAGAGCCTTCTCCAGGGAGATGCAGGAGACACTGAGGAGACTCAAAACTCATCAGAGCAGGCAATCATGACTTGCTAACACTAAGAGACTTATAGCATGCCTTGCAAGTCTCAGGAAACATTGCAGAAGAGGGGGCAGAAAGAATGTAAGAGCCATAGGGTGGGAAGGAGTATTCTGAGGCGTTGTCCCCCTCCCCTGGCCCCAGAGACTGACCAATTTGTTCATGATCCCAGAGTGAATACTGGTAATCCCACTGCAGAGGGTCCTCAGTGGAATTGGGGCCGGGGAGGGACTTAAAGGATAACCTGATGGAAATACCACCAACTTGCAATATACATATATTTTAAAGTTCCCAATAAAAGTTTTATTAAAGAAAAAAAAAAAACCACGAGCTGGGCATGTGTAGACCTATAATTCCAGCACTGGACTGTGGGAAGGAAGGAGGATCAGTTCAAGGTCATCCTTGGCTACATTAGCAAGTTTGAGACTAGCCTGAAAAATATGAGATTCTGTCTCAAAAAGCCTATAATAAGGAAATAAAAATAAATGATAATATGGTATGTTATAAATGCTATTATAAAATTTTTTCCTATAGATATACACTTTCATTTCTCATAGTCAAACAATAATAAACAATAATGGTTGGGCCGTATGTATGTATACATTCAACTTTTTAAGAAACAATAAAACTGTTCTCCAATTTGGTGATGTGGTTTTTACCTCCCTGCCCCCTCCCAGCGGCGCACAGGATTACTAGTTTCTTGGTATGTTTGGATTCTTAATTTTAGACATTCAACAAGATTGGAGTGCTGATTCATCATCTGTAATTTGCATGACCCTAAGGGCTTTATGCGTCATCATTTCAACTCCTGTCTTCTTGGCCCTTCTTTGTTTTATTTTTAGTTTTTCCAAGTAGGGACTCACTCTAGCCCAGGCTGACCTGGCACCCACTCTGTAGTGCCAGGCTGGCTTTGAACTCATGGCAGTCCTCCTACCTCTGCCTCCCAATGCTGGGATTAAAGGCCTGTGCCACCACACCGAGCTTCTTTGCCCATCTTTTAAGAAGGTAATTTATTTTTTGATACATGTAATTTTTAGGTCATTTACATGATTCAAATTTTATATTTTGAGGTGCTTGTTATAATTTTTATCTTAGCATATTTCAAGAGTGGGAAACATTTTTGGTAATATATAATCTATCAATTTTTTAAATATTTTATTTATTCATTTTCAAGCAGAGAGATACAGAGAGAGAGAGAGAGAGAGAGAGAGAGACAGAGAACCAGGGCCACTACCTTGTGGATATGGCTTATGTGGGTCCTGGGGAATTGAACCCAGGGCCTTACACACTGGAGGCAAGTGTTTTAACTGCTGAGCCATCTCTCCAGCCCCATACAATCTATCAATTTTATCTAAGAAATCTTTACCGAATTCATAGTCACCAAGTCACCATAAACTTTTTCCATGTTTTCATGAAGGACTTTTATTTATAGCTTCTGTTTTGCATAATAGTTAAGCCTATGATTCATCTGAGTTTATGCATATATATGTATATATATAATGAGGTATTGATTAAGGCCAAATTTTCTTTTATATAGTTAGATTTTCCAATACCATTTATTCATAAGACCATTTTTTCACCTTTATGAAAAGTGAACGAAGACATGAATGTAGGTCTTTCTTCTGCAGCAGTCTATTGTGATGCCGGCTCCATACCGTTCCAGTTACTGTAACTTTAACATGTGCTTTGCATTTACATAGTGTAAGTCCACAAACTTTATTTCTCAAAGCTTTTGTCTGCTAAAGAAATTTTTATGAGTCCTTGCAAAGAACATAATGAGCTTTGTAAATTTCAACATTTCTGGTGGGACGACCTTGAACTAGAGATAAACTCTGGAACAAATGAGATCACAACTCTCTGATTCACAAACAGCATAGATCTCCAGTTTTTCTCATCAATATTTAACATTTCTTTAAAAAAATTGATTGATGGATTGATTGATTTGCAAGCCAAGAGAAACAGAGAGAAGAAAGACGGGCAGAAAGAGAATGGGCACACCACAGTCTCCAGCCACTGCAAACAAACTCCGGATGCATGAGCCACTTTGTGCATCTGGCTTTATGTGGATACTGAGGAATCAAACCTAGATCATTAGGCTTTGTGGGCAAGCACCTTAACCACTGAGCCATCTCTCCAGCCCCGATATTTAATATTTTTAATTTAATATTTTTAATATTTTAAAAATATTTTATTTATTTATTTTCAATCAGAGAGAGAGAGAGAGAGAGAGAGAGAGAGAGAGAGAGAACCAGGACCACTACCCTGTGGGTCTGGCCTAAGTGGGTTCTGGGGAATTAAACCGGGGGCCTCAGGCATTGGAGCCAAGTGCCTTAACCACTGAGCCATCTCTCCAACCCTATTTTTAATATTTTAACTGGCCTTGCATATCTTCTGAGTGATGAATTCTAAAATATTTCACATTTTTCTCATTATAAATGGTGCTGTTTATTAAATTTCAGTCTTCAATTTTTATTGAATCTATACATACACATAAACAGTCTCATTCAACTTATACTTTACCCAGTGTGGTAGTTTGAATAATGTCCCCCAAAAGAATTAAGGATTTATTAAAATTATTAATTGTCTCCAGGCTTGTGGCTAGAGGAAGTGCCACTTTGGCCTAACCTCCTGGGGTCTGACCCTTTCTAATTTGGATGTAAAATACTAAGGATAGATATGCAAAAGAAGAGCAGGAACCCTGACCTGGAGTTCTGCATTTTGTGAATCACAGTGTGTTACAGTGTGCTTGCTTGCTTTTGGAGGTGCTGTTTCTCTCTCTCTCTCTCTCTCTCTCTCTCTCTCTCTCTCTCTCTCTCTCTCTCTCTGCTTGCTCCTGTAAAAGGGAGCCAGCCTTTTTCTTAACTTCCCCTGGGTCTGTTCCTTCAATAAATTCTTTCCTCCCCAAAATCATGCCTGGTTTGGAGATTCATCCCAGCAGCGTGTGGCTGACTATGACACCCAGTGTGCTTATATTTTTAACCTTAGAAGAAGCACTTTAAACAGCTTCACTGTCTTGAGGACAGGGGAGCAAGTGATGCTCAGAAAGTCGGTGGCCCCAAGTATGAACAGCAAACACAGCAGACAACCGCTAAGTCCTTGGGCAAAGGGTGCCAGAGTTGACAGGGTGCATCACTATTGTTGCCAACAGACGCAGTGCGTATGTTTCTGCTCTGGAAAATCGCTTTGCTCCCGTTACAGCTTGTAAATCACGAGCTTTGTAAGCACAGAGCTTCTATATTTAACTGAGATGCTTTGGGGAAGAGCCAGGTTTTAGAAGACACTGTGGGGCCCTGAGTCACTGTTTCGTAAGCTGCAAATGTCGGCATTTTAGTCATGCTTACAGTCAATTTTTGAAGTAATTGTGTTTTTGTGAAAATAACAATTTGGGAGTTGAGGGAGTCTTGAGAAGTTTAGTTAGCACAGTTAAACCATCCCAGGAAGATGGCGATCTGGCCTATCTTCTCAGGAGCAGGAGGATTCCCCACCATTTACAAATCATTCCTGCTTTGGCTTTCATTGCAAAGATAGCTTTTCCTAATTTTTAGCCACCACTTTTAAAAATATTTTTATTTATATTTTTGTTCATTTTGTTAACATTTATTATTTATTTTATTAAAATATATTTTTGTAAGCAGAGAGAGACAGACACACACAGAGAGAGAGAGAGAGAGAGAGAGAGAGAGAGAGAGAGAGAGAGAATGGGCTTGCCAGGGCCTCCAGCCACTGCAAATGAACTCCAGACACATGCGCCACCTTGTGCATCTGGCTTTATGTGGGCACTGGGGAATCGAACCCAGGTCCTTCTGCTTTGCAGGCAAGTGATTTAACTGCTAAGCCATCTCTTCAGCCCAAACCACCACTTTTGATGGTATAATGTAAGCTCACGCTACTATTTCAAGCCTAAGTAGATTGGTATTTATTCTGAAAAGTCCCACCCTTAATGGTGTATCTTTCTGGCGTTGTAAATCTTTGTGAGCTCCTCTTTCAGGGGAACTCCATCTTTCTTCTTCCATTGGCCCACAGCATTATCTTGTCAGAATTCTGTTGTCTGAATGTATTTTTTCTTTAAAGTAGGGTCTCAGTTTAGCCCAGGCTGATCTGGAATTCACTCTGTAGCCAAAGGCTGGCCTCAAATTCACAGTGCTCCTCCTACCTCTGCCTCCCAAGTGCTGGGATTGAAGGCGTCTTAATATATATTTTGCATGTCTGTCTCCTTTACTATTTTTTAAATTAGAGGCTGAACCATGTGTCATTTTTGTTTTCCAAACTCCTACCCAAGGGCATATATATATATATATATATATATATGTACACACACACACATATATATGTATATATATATAATACTCACAAGAGACAATGTGTCCTTAATCTCCTTGGTTCCCATCTCTAGTCTTTAGAACCTTTTTTTTTTTTTTTTTTTTTGAGCTTGGGGTGTCTCCCTCTAGCCCAGGCTGACTAGAATTCACTATGTAGTCTCAGGGTGGCCTCAAACTCACAGCGATCCTCCCTCTGCCTCTGGAGTTCTGGCATTAAAGTGTGCCCCCCCCCAGCTAGTCCCCAGAACCTCAGCTCCCTGACCCCCATCTGGTCCATTCAAAGCAACCCAATAGCTTTAGAAGCAGAGCAGATCAAATCGTTCATTTTGATGATGACAGCTCTTTCTTATTTGATCAGTGTTCCTTAGGAAATGATTTCCAGTGGCTGAAATTGCATATTTAAAAGTTTATTCACAAATATGATCTCATGTGTTGTTCCTGATAATCCTCCGAAGCAGCCAAGTTTGGAAGAGAGAGCATGTTGGATTCCCTCCCTCCATCCTGGTTTATGGTGTTGGTAATGCTTTCATCTATGGCTCAAGTTCCTTGTGTTTAGATAAGAAATTTAGAGTGCGCGATCTCTAATTAGATCTAAGGGGACCTAATTTTACGGAGACATTTGGAAGAAGTGGAATTTGAATTTCTTTGGGTTCTCAGGCAGTAGCCCCAGGGATGTTTTTTACTGCACTGACCTGCTGATCCTTTTACTAACTTTAGTGTTTATAGAGCCAGAAACCAGCTCGTTGTGAACATGTGTTCTGAACATGTACCGCTGACTCAAGGTCATTGCCTACTGACACTCCATTTTCTTGTTCTGGACGTTGATAGCTGCCTTTGGTAATAGCTAATCCCTTTTCCCCATCTTAAGTTTCTTTCTGTTTTACAGTACTCAGGCTTTTCCCTCATTGAATTAAATTCTATTTCTTTTCTATTTCACAGCTTACCTCTAATTGAAAGCTTATGAGTATTCTCTGCCGATTTCATGGGAATTCTATTCCTATTTTGCATCAGTTTCCATCGTCCAAGTCATTGGTGAAAATACAACAGTAAGTCACCGGAATAAATGAAACAAAACTCCTTAAAATGCTCTCCTCATGGTCCGCTTCTACAAAATAGTCCAAGCTTCATCTTTCCCATAATGCTGTTCATGTGTTTGGATGCAGTGACATCAAGACCCATTGGCAAAGAAGAGAAGCCACGTTCAAGAGTTGTCAGAAAGGCTGGGGATGAACGTGGTCCAGGAAGTCACTGAGGTAACGAGGCAAGACAGTTTACATTTATATGAAAGTTGATATTAAAATATGAGCCTCTCTGAGATCTCAACATGAGAGCATTGGATAGGCCATTGGTTTTGGAGGCGGGAAATGGTTGACTGATGCCTCAGCAAGAGAAAAGCATTTTGGAGACGTGAACGCCAGGATGGACCCATGTCGTGGGGGTCTTACTCCAAAGCTAAAGAGAGAGAACAAAACAGAACTTGGAAATAATCAAATAGCATTCAGACTTTCATGGGCCAGTCATAATATAAGAATACCATCATGGAAACGAGTAGGGGAGACGATGCTGATACAGGAATTTGGGGTTTCTTGTATGCCAGCACACTGATCATTTGGGGTGTTCCCAGATCCTTGTCGAAGGAATTAGAAGAATAAATTCTATAGACCAGAGGATGAGCTTTAGAAAGATTTTATTATGGCTTAAAGCTTTAGGGCAAAGAGAAGGAAAGCTGAAGCCTAGAACTTAAGAGAAGGAAGCAAGGTGGAGCTCTTGCTAAGAGAGGCAGGAGGGGGTTGAGAACCCCACCGGAGACACATCTTGGTCATTGTTTAGGGGGCGTGGCTATTGAGGAAGGTCAGGTTTACAGGTTCCTATGGACAAAGACCAGATTTTACAGCTTTGTCAGTAGTCTTAGGTGAGGATCAGAGTTTCTGTCCTCTAGGAAGGGGGCAAGATTAATCTTAAAAATCTTTCCTGGGGGGTGTGACATCCAGGCTTCTGCAGGCTCAGTGACATTTCCTGCTTTTAGTCAAGGAGTAAAAAACATCCACTTTTGGGGTTCTGTTACCCTAACTGCCTACCCAATTTCTGTCTCCTATCAATACAGGAGGAGAATGTGAGGGGGGGTAAACTATATTGTGCATTCATTTGTTCAATCAACAAAAATATATGAAGATGTAATTTAGAAGCTGGGATTCAATGAGAATACAAAAACGTGCTTGGTTTCCTGAAGTTTGAATTCTAGAGGGAACACAAAGATTTAACACATAATTTGCTCATTCCCTCAATTACTACTTAGATAAGTTTTTAAAAAGAGCCATAGAACTCATATAAAAGGGTCAGACAGGGCAGCTGGGACCAGTGGACGTGTGTGAGAAGGTTTTCCTGAAGGAGCAAGAAGTAATTTGACCTCTGCAGGAAAAACTGGCATTAACTGAGGGCAAGGGGAGAGAAGTCACTGCAGGCAAATAACCTGTGTGTGAAAAGGAGATGAGATATTTAAAGGACTGAAGAGCCATGAACTTGGCTGTAGAAGGAGGGAAAAAAAATCACCAACAAAATGTGCTTCTATTCAAAGCTATAGTTACATTTCATGAAGAGTCTCCATGCAGGACATATTTTGAGGAACTCTGAGAATATTTTTTCCATGGAAACGAAATTATGAGTAACGGTTTTCAAACCAGTCCATAAAATAAAATATCATGTAATGTGATGATACCGATAAAACGATTAGTTCAGAGTGTGTGTGTGTGTATGTGTGTGTGTTGCTGGTTGAGATGATGTACAATGTTTTCTCTCTCTTTTTCTTCCATATGGAATTTCCAATCAAATGTTGAAATAGATAAGGTGTAGCTTCGGCTTCCTCCCTTCCCTGTCTATCCTCCCATACAGTAACGCATTTTTGCTACAACCTAGAGAGCCAGTTTCTCCTACCTTCGACCTAAAAAGACCATTCCGCTGCCTCTTTGGGCTCTTCACTATAGACAGCCCATTCCTCATAGATGCCCCATGCATTTGGATAGATATATGCCTGCTACTCGATATGGAAACCAAAGAAATAGCAGAGGGAGAGCGAGGTTTAGAAGAAGAGAGGCAGAAAGAAGTCGTTTGCAGTCTTCAGGGAAGACAGATGTGAATCACAGCTGGAGCGCATAGAGGAACCCGGAGCAGCCACACAGTGCAGGGATCAGCCGGGTCTGGGGTATAGGAGGAGATTCTTCTTGAGCAAATAGCACTGAGGGTGAGTCACAAGGGTGAGTCAGAGTCTTTATGTAATAGAGAGATTCTTACTCATCCGTACGAAGGCCTCTTATTCACAGGAGTCCTGGGCAGCTCTGCATGAATAGCATCTTCATCACAAGAGTCCTGACAAGGGGCAGCTATCTTAAGTTAGGGGCCCCAGGATAATCAGAACCTCTGCCTCCATCCCATAGCCTACATATTATCTTATGACTAAGTCAGTTTAATCACACTGCCCAGGAGGGATGTTTTGTGGGTTCCCAATTGTACGGGATAAGAAAACAGGCTCAGGACCCTTCTGAACTTGACCCTGTTTAAATGTTGCTTTGACTTTTCCTGAAAGTGTCTGTCGAAATGACTCCACCCAAGTCTAGCTTGGTGAGCCAATGAGTTTAGTGGCCTTACTGACAGAAACATAACTCAGGGACCCTAAAACAGCTGGATCACTGAAAAGTCCCACCCCAGCATGGCTGAGACTTTCTGAAAATGTCATAAATGGACCCCCCCTTAGATAAGCTTCTCCCTCCTGTAAACACTAGCACCTCTCCAGGGACAGAATTACTAAGGGATGGGGAGGGAACAGGCAGGTAGGCCTGTTGGAAGTCTCAGGCAAGGGTTTAATGACCCTCACTCAGTCCCCTCTTCCTATGAGGAAATAGCCTGGTCTGAGAGGGTCTTGTGTTTCTCTGATGAGGTTGGTAGTTTTAGGTGGTAATAATTCTCAGAGAGCAGGATGCCATGACTTTAGTAAGTTCGTGTCACCTTGGAAACACTGTTCAACTTCTCGAAGCTTCTATGTCCTCATCTATGTGAGGCAGAGAAAACCTCTTTATTGTGCATTGATGAGCAGTGTAACTGCAATAAGCAGAAGCCTTTGTTGAAACTGGCTTAAGCAATAACCAGATTTAGTCGGTCACAGAGAAAGGATCTGCTTAGGGAGGCACATCAGGACTCCAGCTGTATTTATCTTGCTGCTCTCCTGAGAAGGCGTCAACCCCTGGCAGGTAGCAAGTTAGCAGTGCAGGAATTCAGTTCAGGCAGGACACAGAACAGGAGGAGGAGGAGAGGGAGGAAGAAGAGAGGAAGAAGGAGGAGGGAGAGAGAGAGGAAGAGAAGGGGAAGAGGAGGAGGAGGAAGAGGAAGAAGAAGAAGGAGAAGAAGGAGAGCTTGTACTTTTTCAAGCTGCTCTTAGGAATGAGGGACCCTTCCCCAGGCCTCTGCAAATGTCCCCTCGAGTCTCAATAGCCAACATTTGAGCCAATGTTTCCTTCAGAAACAAGAACAGCAAGAGGAACCGACAGACAAGTCTGGGTCACCCCGGAGCAGAGGAGCATGGCAGCTGAAAAAATGGGCAGCTCTGGAGGAAGCAGAGTGGTCCCTGGCGTTGGGGAGGGTCCCCTCCTAAGGCTGTGCAAGGATTCAGTGTTTGTGACTATGACTGAATCACCTAGTGAAGCCACCACGTGTGGTTTGGAGCACTCCATAGAACTTGCTAGAATGCACTGCAACCTTCCCCAGGAACACTCCATTCTCCACTAATAGACAGTTGCCTGGGACTTACACCTGCGCTCAGTCCTGTGCTGTGCCGATGGTCCAAATGCATCATCACCTGGTGGCCCGTCACCCCCTCACCAGGACATGGCAATGAAAATGCCAGGTCTCCTTCAGCTGCTTACAGAAAAGCAGAGACCCCGCTGAGTCCTTTACGCAGCCTGACCTTGTCACCATCCTGTGATTTCTCTGTCCCCGAATATTCCTGAGATACCCTACAGTCAGCTCATTGCGACCTGGTACACCGGTGACAAGAAGAGCTGCAGGGACTTCTGTCCCCTTAGACCCACGCTCCAGCCCTCCTGGTGGTATCAGGCTTCTCTGCCTCCTTCCCACACAGCCTCACTCAGCCATTCTCTCGTTCCTGATGTACTGGCTCACTTGGCAGCTTTACCTGGGTTCCTCCAACCTACCTGGCCCCTGGGATCGCTGACCCAGTTCTATACTGGCTGCCACCTTGCATTCTGTAGGGACCTGACTTCCAGTATTCACCTGTCTGTACATTGTCCAACTTCCCACACCTGATGCCTCATGGCTCTGCCCCACCCATCCCTCAGCCCGAGTGTGGACCTTGGCCAGACTTGACTGACTCAGGAAGGTAGTTCTGTAGATGATTCCAGAATCCACACTCACAACCTCCTGGCCTCTACCGTGGGAAAACTGCTGTTTCTTTGGAGCTATGAAGAGGTAGGAGGAAAGTAATCTGATTAAATGGATTTCAGTCCATGTGGGAATTATTCTCCCCATACGGTGCCCAAGGATCCATCCAAAATGTAACTCTGGTTCTTGGAAGTCAGTAAATGTAATGACACAAGGTGAGATATTAACTATTCAAGAGCCAAGCTAGTGTGAATCGTTCCTTTGTGGGACACAGGATCTTCCCAAGTCTTAACCCATGAATATTTAATATGCCCTTACTCAACGTCTGAATTCAGCTTCCAGAAATGTTTAGAAATTTCAAGTGATTTCTTGTGATGGCCAGAGTGGGGATCACAGATGTAGAAGAATATAGATATTTTCTCTGTGATTCACATGTTTTGGTAACAAACATATTTACTTATTCTTTCACTATTGCAAAGGGTTGGTACACAGAAGTATTCACTTCCAATTCAAGCTTGAGCCTTCAGTGATTATCTTTCTGGCCCTGCTTCCCTCATCAGAAGAGCTCTGGGGTTGGAGAAGAGTAAAACAGACTTGATGTAAGGAAGGGATAAATGAGATTTTTGTTTGCAGTGCTGGGGATCAAACCCAAGGCCTTAGTTCGTGCAAGCAGGCACTGCCTGTGGCCTCCATCTATCTCTGAGGCTCTGCAAGCAAGCGCCTTAACCACCGAGCCATCTCCTCAGCCCTCTATTAAGGTTCTGTCATTCCTTATAAACCTTGTTGTAATGATAAGTTTTAAATTGCAGAGAAGCAAAATTTGCTGCTAGGCATGGTTGACATTCATTTCTTTCACCTGTATTGCAGGTATTTTAGAATGCAATGGAACTTATTTGTTTTAAATTTTATTTATTTATTTGACAGTAGAGTGAGAGAGAGACAGACAGAGAGTGGGAGAGAGAGAGAGAGAGAGAGAGAGAGAAGAGAGAGACAGACAGAGATGACTTCCAGCCATTGCAAATGGACTCCAGATGCATGTGCCACTTTGTGCATCTGACTTTATGTGGGAAGTGGGGAATTGAACTCTGGTCATTAGGCTTTGCAGGCAAATGCCTTCTGGGCCATCTCTCCAGCCCTGAAACTTTTGAGGTTAGTTAACTAATGGCTCTCAGGGCAGTTACCAGACCATGTCTGGTTAAGAAGGTAAACCACAGGCAGAGCCTTGAGTCGTATGCTGTGTATAAACATTTGTGTGACTTTAAGACTCTGGGGATAGAGAAATATCAATAACCATTATTGCATCTCTCAGCGAGCCTTTATGGAGAACCCTCAAGCAGAAGCCTTTGAACTTGTCTGAGCAGACAGTTCTCTCATCACTGCCAAATCCACACCATTAGTAGTAATGATTCCAGATGTTTTTATAAGGCTGAAAAATCCAATGTTGGAAGAAGCATATAAAACTGTCTACAGCGTGTAAGATCCATGGAACTCTTGTAACACAGACGGTTAGAATGAGACAATGGAACATCAGCATAGAATAGAGACCTGCTCCGTGGTCTCCTTTCATGCCCCCCTCCCCACATGCAAGAACTCTGAAGATCAGGAAAAATTCCATGAGCAAATGGAGCATTCTGATAGGCTCGAAGTTACAGAAGGTGCACATTCATGGGGCAGGATATTTCCTTCCCATCCTAGACAGATGAGAATTTTCTTATCGAAGAAAATGGGAGGTGGTGTCTGGAACATTTATCTGTGTGCATGGCAAACCCAGGAAATGTGCTTATTGGCATTCAAAATATATAGAAAATATTTGTAGCTAGAAGAAACAAATAGAAAAGTGTAGTGTGTCTAAAATTGAATACTGTCCAGATGTTTATGGATTCTTTGTTTAATTTGAACCACTGACAACTGTTAGTCAAGTGCCCTGGCCCGTTTGGTCTTCTGCTCTTTGAACGCAGACTGAAAGGAGCCAAAAGACTGGAAAATTTTAAATGATTATAAATCCGTCCTTGTTTTTTTCCTAATTAAAGAGCAAGCTAGCCTAATTCATGGAAAGACATAAATCAGGGAACATTTTATAAGAAATACAATTTATGGCAACCTTTGAAAGGGGGTAAGAGAATCAAATCAAAAGCCCTGAGAATTAAAAAAAATAGAGCCAAATCTCTTGCAAATCATTAATTATTTGTATGTGAAGGCTACTGCTCGGCTGGTTTTCCATCTCTTTTAGGGGAAAAAAATGTGCTGGCCTTAAAATTAAACTAGACATGTCCCTTCTTGGATGCCCACTGGCTGTGTGGTCTGTCTGGAGTGACTTAAATCTAAATTAATTAATTATGTCAGCTGTGCCGATAGTGTGCCAGTGAGAGTTCCAGGCTGATAACGCTCTGCTGGCTTTGTCAATGATGTGTTGATTAGAGTTCTGGGGATAAATAAATATATATGTTATATATATATAATACAATATATAATATACAATATACAATATACTATAATATATAATATATAATATAATATATAATATATATATTCTCAGAAAAAGAATTTGAGCACCTGACAAATGGTCGCACATTCCTACTGTGGCCACCAGAGGGCGACTCAGCACTAGAGATGCGAAATGTGTCCCTGGCTGGTAGGCAATGGACTCCTCCAGCCCATGGCAGATCTGATCTGTTTCATCAGAGCCTGAACTGTAACCACCCCAGGTGACTCGTGTCCCTTCAAGTATGCGTGAGACGACTTTTTCGAGGGAAGAGAGGAAAACATACCATGTTCTATGTGTGATCAGGATTAAGAGATTAAAAATTCACAGGAACTCGTCAACCAGTTCCAACGTGTGCTCACAAACACTTTTTTTTTTAAACAGGTTTACAACTCAGTAACTATACTGGTGACACAGGCCTATAATCCCAGCTGCTCGGGTTGGGAGGTTGAGGAGGGAGGGTCACAGATTCAAGCCCTGCCTGGGCAATTTAGATTCTGTCTCAAGATAAAAATGGAAGAAATAGGCCAAGGATATTAGATCCAGTGCAAAACCGAAATCAGGACACTTGTGTTGAAGTAATTCACTCCCAGGACACTCGAATTCCACAAACGACCAAAGCTGGGAATGTCTTATTTAATCTGTATTTTTATTAGCAGGAATATGCCTCTCCATCTATCTATCCATCTATTTATTTATGTGTGAGAGAGAGAAAGAGGGAGAGAGAGGGAGAGAGAGAGAGAGAGAGAGAGAGAGAGAGTGTTTATGGGCATGCCAGGGCTTATTGCTGCTGCAAAGGAATTCCATTCACAAATGCCACTTTGTGCCTCTGGCTTACACGTGGGTACTGGGGAAATTGAACCCTGGCCAGAAGGCTCTGCAAGCAAGTACCTTTAATCACTGAGCCATCTCCCCAGCCTTTATTTAATCTTGGATTTACAGATTTTATTTTATTTATTTATTTATTTATTTATTATTATTATTATTTTGGTTTTTCGAGGTAGGGTCTCACTCTAGTCCAGGCTGACCTGGAATTCACTATGTAGTCTCAGGGTGGCCTTGAACTCACAGCGATCCTCCTACCTCTGCCTCCCGAGTGCTGGGATTAAAGGCGTGCGCCACCATGCCTGGCTTCAGATTTTTTTAAATATCAAAGAGAGTATCTTCTATCACTAGTCCCAATTTTCTTGTTCTATGGAAGAAACATCAGAACAGGGGATTTGGGATTCTCGTGCCCGCTGCTCCTCTAACCTAAGAGATCTGTCTCTTGTGACGTCCAGGACTCGTGGGGTGGAGGTCACTGAGGTCCCAGGCTTTCACTCCTGAAGAAACCAAACTAAGCTGGGTGAGCGTCGATGAAATAGGCAGTCGTGTCAGTGAAGATGCACAGAACCCCAAGAATCAAGAGCGGGGTTCTCAACCTGCTTGACAGCATCAGGATTCCCCGAAGGACATGAAGACTTCACAGCTGTCTCTGTATAGGCTGGCATTCAGTCATCTCACTGCCAGTGATTCATTTTTCACCTTTAGATTTTTATTTAGTTCTTTTCAAATCCGTCTGGTCAACTTTCATAACCACTCCTTCCAGTTTACCGTATTTCTTGAAATCAACTGAACATACTTCTGCTGTTCTCTTTGACAGCTCGTGTCTGCTGTCATGGTTTACAAGAATATGTTAATCTTGCTGATAAAGCCCTACATGGTCCTTCCTCATTGGGATGGAGGTTGGGGTTATAGGCTGAGCGGATGTCTCAGTGGTCAGAAGCATGATCATCTGAAAGGTCCCATCAGCTCAGAGCTATTTTAGGTTGAAACTGTGGTTTTCAAGGCACACAGACAAATGGTAGACCTTCTAGCCTTAGACCCTTGATAGCTTGTTCTTAGACATTGCATATGAGAATTGTTTCTATGCCCTCCCATCCCCCCCCAGTCCACCATAGTGGACGCCAATACAGGTCACAGATCTGGTCTTTGTCTTCCTGTCCAAGGTAAGATCTTTCTTTGTTCAGACTAAGGTTGTCATCTTGGGAGTGATAGTATTATAACGAGGTTCTCTCATGAGGCCACTTACAATGTTCAGCCTAGTAAATTCCAGGCTCTTGATCACCAGGCCACCAAGCTACTCCAGGGGAAAAACCCCAAAGTTAGTGCTTATCCTTTGGACTCAAGATTTCTGGTTCTATTGGACATGAATCATAGATATTTGGACAATATTATCCAGATATATTTGAATTATATCTATCTATTCATCCAAATATCCATATACATACCTTAGCATAAAAAGTACATCTAGCATTTAGGTATTATTTTTAATACAGTTGATTTTTAGATACAGTTGTATCTAAATATCTACCATGTTGGCAGAAATGGAATTGGTTATTTGTGTGCACCCGAAATTCGCTGGTTTGTCCATGAAAACCTTTCTAAGACTTTGCACGACTTTATCACAGGAATGATGCCAGTTGCTAAGCAGGCTGCCTTCCCTTCTCCTCACTCCTATCTAATTCTAAGGTGGATTTCTGCTTTGACTAGATTTTTGTGTTATCCAGAGGCTATTCCCCAGTTTTTTTTTTTTAAATGTAAGAACTGTATGCTTCAGTGGATATCAGTCATTATGTTAACTGATGAATGCTTGCAAAATGCAGAAATAAATGAAGGGAAAGAAAAAAGAAGACAAAAACGTCCAAGTCAGTAAAGTAACCTCAAAACAGGCTTCTCTAGATCACACAGGGCACTGAGATAAAAATGGTGGCTGTTGACTGGAAGATTCCTCAGCACTGCTAAGACAGTGTCCTGTTAATGGTACGTTCTTTACGTTCTTACTGCAAATAAGCCTGATGCTCATTTCTCTCTAAATAAAGATTAAGGCCAGTCCAATTCCCTGATTAGCAGCTGTTGGATTCTCACTGCCTTTAGCAAAGGGACTGTCATTCCAACAGCCAGTCACACCACCCCTGTGCCACACCGGTCATCAGGAACACTCCATGGGATTCCTTGAGACCACTATCCAACAATAGGAACGGATTGCCCTGGCATCCAAAGACACAGCTGCCTCCAGGGATACTTGAAAGGTTCGGGCAGTTTTCAACAGCACAAACCTAGATGGAAGTTCATTTCCACCTTGGCCAGCACACTCCCCTGGGGAGAGAGCAGGCCTATGATGATTTGTCAAAGACAAAACCCTTTGACGCTGTGATTGGTGCAAACACCAGCCTTTCTGCGCAGGCACCTTGTGCTTTGCTGGGAAAGACACCCTCCTCTGGCTGGGCACCAGGCAGTCCAGGCTCACGTAGTGAGTCTGCCAGAAGACATCCTCCCAGGCTGCCTCTCTGTATTGGAACATTAGGCCTAATGAAAGTCTTCTCTCAAAGTGACCTTTGAACCATCTGTGCCTCTCGTTACACGGGTGGTAATAGCTGAGTCACTGGAAGGCCAACCTAGGAAAGTGACAAGATGGCCCTGGGCTTGACAGCTGACAAAGAAAGAGGCACAGTTCAAGAGAATGGTCAGGACAGGAGATGCGGGCAGTGGAGGTAGATGGGTGGGGAGCTAAGGCTATGTGGCTGGAACGAGCCACAGAAGGCCAAGGCAGGCCCTGCCCACTGGTGAGCGCCAGAAAGCTGTCACGCTTTTAGGACTAATGGTGGCAGACACTCGGGCAAGGGCTGAGGAAGCTACGATTCCAGCTGCTGCCCAAGGCCAAGGTTTACACAAGAGCCAAGGGTCTCAATACCCAGGGCCTGCATGAGAGAGCCATCTGTGTCTGTCCCTGTGGGTCTCCATTCTCCTACAGGGGGATCATGCAGTCTAAGTGTACTGGGGACCCGAACCCCATCATTTACTTCTAAGGCAAACTTCATGAGCAGAGAGGAGACCCACACTGAACAGCCAGGACAGGCTAAGGAACGTTCTGGATCTTTCTCCTTTCTTCCTCAGGCCATCTGGGCCTTGGGTACAACAGAGAGTGGACACAAGCATTTGCAATGATTTGATGGAATTTTCTGCTATTCCTCTCAGGACAAGAATCCTGAACCACAATTGTTTCATCTTCAAAGCAATAGGTCTGTTTCTTCTCTGCATGGATTTAGGTTTACGAATGCACGTCCTCCATAGGTGTCTGTGATTGATAGATAGCCTCCTGTGTTCCCAAGCTTGGTGCACACATACAGACCCCACTTCTGTTTTGAAAGTGGTTTTTAAAATATTTTTATTTAGTTTTTTTTATATGAGACAAAGAGACAGGCAGAAACAGAGAGAGAGAGAGAGAGAGAGAGAGAGAGAGAGAGAGAGAATATGGATGCATGTCAGGATCTCCTGACCCTGCAAACAAATTCCAGATGCATGTGTTACTTCGTGCATCTGGCTTTACGTTGGTACTGGGGAATCGAACCTGGGTCTTTAGGCTTTGCAGGCAAGGACCTTAACTGCTGAGCCATATCTCCAGCCCCCACTTTTTTTGTTATAAAGACAAAAGTGGCAATTTTCAAGCTCTTTAGATAGCTGACCAAAAACACAAGTCCACTCATTATGTAGGTAAAACATGAAATTACTGACAACTCACAAATGATTTTTTTTTTTTGTCACAAATGGCTATTTCTCAGGTTCAAGGAGGAGATCATGGAGTGAGGAAGTTGCCGAGTTTAAGATTCAAACTTAGTTCAGGTCACTCTGGAATTATTTTTTTTAACTGTTAGAATGTAAACCTCAGTTACGCAGATCTCTTAAAGCAATTTTTAACTTTATTTCATAGAGAGTCTTCCTCCAAATCCTTTAAGCAAATCTGATGTGTATTTTATTCAAAAATACTTCCTTTCAGCATGCTATATTATCCACAGATTTCCACATACATTTTCTCAGTTTAGGTGAAATGTATGTGGTTTGTGGGTATCTTTGCCTCAAGAACCCATTTCTATAAAAATACTTTTCTATGGGCTGGAGAGTTGGCTCAGCAGTTAAAGGCACTTGCTTGCAGAGCCTAAAGGCTGGAAACCTTGGCGTGCCCATTCTCTCTCTGTGTCTCTTCTATCTCACTCTGCTTGCAAATAAAGAAGCAAAAATATTTTTTAAAAAGAAAACTGAACAAAGCGGAAATCAGCAACTCTCCTTTGTATCATCAGAGAAGGGAAGGCTCAGGGCTGACCGCTATAGTTAGATCCTAGCGGGGCCAAATCTATTTTAAAGAGACACTTGTGCCCTCTTTGTCACCAGACTATTGATACAGCGGTCCCCATGAGATTGGAATTGCCCTGGGAATTTCATACCAGGTGTGGCTGAAGTCAACCAGAGAAGGAACTTGACTCCCAGGAAGCAAACTCACAGTGTTCTGGCAACTTGGCATACCACCTTGCAGGAGAGATGGATTGAGAACAAGGATGATCAGTGATGGGGGGACCACACCTTGACCAGGGCTACCTGGTACACAAACCTCTAGCCCTCTAGGTAAACCTAACCCTCTACTGAAGACAGACAGGATGGACTGGGGAGGGGAATCACTGGTATGGCCATATGAAACGAATCTCTTTTTTCAGCTTTATTGGGATGGGTGGGAGAATGTGGCCCCTCTAATAGGACAGAAAAGACAGGCTTACTGGGAACAGAAGCCCAGGAAGCAGAGGCTTTTTACTGGAACCCAACCAATAAGATTACACTTATCAGAAGCCCTATCAGGTTCTCAATGTGAAGAACACAGAGAGCTCCCCCCACTCCCCACCCTCCACCCTGTATGTGTCCAGCAGAGAAACTGGAGCGTCTGCATGTGGAAATTCACCAAGAGGATTTTGTTCTCTTTAAGATGGTTTAGCTTCAAGGG